>KN169096.1:84830-99522 GCA_000757755.1 Steinernema glaseri
TGAGGATAAGAAGCTGTAGATACGACATTGGAGTTACCGATTTTCAGATTGTTGATCGAACAATCGTCTCAGTTTGTGTAAGATAGGATTCTCAGCCTCGATTCAGCCGTCTAGACTCTCCAGACAAACGTCTACGGTCTTGGTTTGATAGAAGGAAGAGCGTCTACGTCTAGATAGTCTAGACATGTAGACAAACGACTTCTGCTCCTCCAAAATGACCAAAACCGCGCCCAATTTCGTTTGGCTGGCCATGGCTGAAGCATATTCAATTTCGACGTAACCGTCAACCACCATATCAAGCGTGTTCATTCCTCCTCACCGTCGTCATACGGTAGCAGCCATCCACCTTCTTTCCACCCCACCGGGAGGCGAATCTGCTTTCGGATTTGCGCACCCTCTGTTTCCCTCGCCATTGTTCGGCGCCCATGCGTTTCCGGAATTCCTCTTCGTTTGGCGCGCGCGATTCTTTGTTGGAACGCGATTTCGTTCTTTCGCTCCTGTTCCCTCGCACTTTCCTTATTCGGTTTTGCTCGCTTCGTTTTGTAATACGATTAGGAGCGTCGCGGCACGCCCCACGTCGTCGGACGGGGATCGCGGGAATTAAAGCGATCCCGAAATGCAAATTCTGGTCAACTCATTTTTTATTCATCATAAACGAAACTTTGCATATACTATGTATGTACGTACGCAGGAAGGAGGAAAGCTGTCGGCCCGCGAGGAGATTCGGCAGGGAATGAGGGACGGGGCAGATACGGTAACCGGATATATACAGTACTCTTCTCTAGATGGACTCATTCGACGCTCTGGGCCGACGGGGGCGAGAGGCCAGTGTGTATGGAGATGGAGGAGTTTCGGTTGATGCTGAACGCCGGGTAGTAGAGTCCTCGGGGCATGTTCCTGGAGAAGGCGGTTATTTTGGGAGGCCAAGAAGCAGCGAACGAAAACAACGGCCCCAAGTGGGAATATTTACTCACCTGAAGGCTTGCGGACGTCCTTCGAAGAGCAGTGGAACGTCGTTAATGAAGAAACTGAGGGAGCCTTTGTCGCAGTCCATGAGCACACCAATGACGGCTCCCCTGGCGACGCCGGAAGCGACGCGGCCGTGATGGGTTTCGTTGTGCAGGAACCACGAACGCTCTCCGTCCACGTACATCGACCAGCCGTGGAGATCCTTGCCTGGAAGCGGAAGGGGTTAGTTGACAGGAGTTGGCGGAATATCAAATCGGAATGTGATTTTTGACCCGTTACAAAGGCATCGGTTATATTTTGTTAGACTATTGGAGAAGCTGTTTCCTTCTCTAGGGTCATGTCTTGGCTTAGAATCAATTAAATTGGATTGAATTTGTCGATCAAAGCCTGAAAAGGTTAACTCAGATTTCCTTCCTGAATCGATAGTTCGCCTCGAAAGACACGCGGTACTAGCCGAATTAGCCGTTAGGGATAGCGAAATACTTGGACGTCGAATCTCAGCTTCAGCTGAAGTTAAAAGTGACTTCTTCAGTAATTTTAAATCCCATAGAAGTTCCCCACTTCACCTTACAGCCAGATACAATCGATGAACAGAAAACCAGCTAAATCAGTACAAATCGGTTCTTAAGCCAAGGCATCCTTTAAACCCTGTTAAATGCTGCTGGAATCAAGTAGATTTCAAGAAGAAGTGGTTCATATCTAATTCGTACTTTCAGAATTGATTTGAAACCGAAATATGGAATTTTAGGGCGATTCTTCTCTTCCCAAGGAACGCCTTCGGGTCACGCCGGTGCGTGACGCCCTCAGCGCCATAAAACGTGCCATGGACGTCACCGATTCCGCATTCCCCGATCCCGATGGACCGATCCGTCCGTGCTTCCCCACCCGCACAGATTAGATTATGCATGTGAAGAAGGTCGTAAAACGGCGTCGTAAACCGTACCAAGCATGATGTTGCGGTTGACAGATGGCTGCGCGACTCCTACGACGATGTCGGCGTTGCCGTGGTGCGCCTCCACGGTCGCTTCCCAGTAGTGGACACCGCGCGAGAAGGCTACCGAGCCGAGCACGGTACGGTAGTCGGTGGAAGAGGCGCTAAGCGTGGAGCACTCGTTGCTGAGGAGCATCTCCGTTTGGGAGGGCGACTTGCTGAGTTGGAACCACGCCACTGGGGCCGTTTGTAAGCAGATGAGCTCTCCGTAGGGACTCTCGCCCGCCGCGTTGAAGGCCTTCACACGAGCGTTGTAGTAGGTGTCGAAGTGGAGTCCGTCGATCGTGCAGATCGTCTCCGTCCCACAGTAGACCTCCTGAAGAAGCGGGATATTGTAAGATGATATTCTGGACACTCAAAAAGGACCTTGAAGACGCCATCCTCACGTCCAGAGTCGATCTCAAGGATGTATCCGTCCACGGCGCATCCGTCATTCATCGTACGCCACACTACCGTAACCGAGTTGTTCTCCGCGGAGCAGCCGGCCGTGTCGAAGTTCGGAGGGGAGGGCACTGGAATGAAGTCGTTAAAGGAGCTCTTGGAACCAAGGATTCAAGCTATATAACTACGAAACTACAGGATTACAGGGGACAACCACTGGACTAAATATACAGTATACCTCTGGAGGAATCTCCTCTGATCTTTCCAGAGACTGCGCCGGCTGTAAAGACATGAATGTTAGTTAATGGCTCAGGCTACATATAGAAAGTTCAATATCCGATTCCATCCCTCAATCTTATCATTTTCCCCATCTACCTTTGAGCTGGGCGAAGTCCAAGTTCTGGATGGCATACTGTAGGTGCTTCGTGTCGAGATTGAGCACGATCTCCGGCTCCACATCGGGCTTCGTGCGCATCTCCTTGTGCCAGAGGAACTCCTGGCTCGTAGTGCGGTTCAGGAGCGCGCCTCCGATCTGCATGTAGACGGCCGGGTCGGGCTCCTTGAGCACCTCGATGCAGAACTGGATGAGAGCGGTGGTCCTGGCGAGCTGAGAGGTGCATCGTGAGATCTGCTCCTTGAGGATGCGTTTCTGAAGCAGGGGTTAGGGGGGAGGATAGAGATGCGGAAAGGCACCTTGTAGTCGCGTTCGCGGTCCACGAAGTCAAGGAGCTGCGCCTTTCTCTCCTGGAGCTGTTGGATAAGGGAGTCGATCTGCACGGTGACGCTTGTTTTGAAGTCGGAAGAAGAGGTCTGAAGGCAGAGGTGTGAATATTTATTTTGAAAATTTAAACATAATCCTTTGAAATTATAATCTCCAGCTCATATTAACCAAGACAAACAGGCAAAGAAACTGTGAACAATGGGCTTTCAAGTCTTCCCATGTCCATGGAAGATGTATTCCCTCCAATTTGGGATCAGTCCGAATGGTCGTTAAAAAATAAACTCTTAAATCTGATAATAGTGAAGTTTTTCTTCAGAGTGTGAGTGCAATCTAAAACTGGGTTTGGACTGGTCCAAAATCTGGGCAATCCAGGCGAGGCGCTTAGAACTCCTACTTCCTTTGTCAAAAGAAGGTTCAGAGGGATTTACGAAACCTTGGGCGGACTCAGTCAGTATGCGACTCACGAGGGTTTGTAAAAATAGAATATATTTGAGTTTTCTTATAACTCCATCCACTTACGTTGATCTTTTCGTGGCAGTGCTTCAACTTCTGGATGTCCTCGGTTGCGGAACGCGCCTTCTCGCTAAGTAGCTGCAGTGTTTGTGAGAGTTCGCTCTGAAATACCGTAATTTAGTCAAGTTTGTATATATATGGGTTCGTTATTTGGCTTCTACTTCCGAGTCATAATAAACGAAGGGACACTCGTAATATATCAAAGGTTTCTCCTTGACATTAGAAATTACTGTGGCTTATTTTAAGATTAGAGGTTTCAGAACTTCCGAGATTCTACAACTAGTCCAAAACGCGTTTAGAAAGTTCGTGGAACTCTGCATGTTTGACATTTGTAAGCGTTCCGTCGTAAGTTTCAAACCAAGGCCCATAAATTTGAAAAACCGTAACTCGAGAGGTCGTTACGACCGTCAGTTGCGGCGCGGAGAGTGCCGTCGAAGTCGTTAAGTGGTTGTGGAACTGTCGCAAAGAAGTTTCGCGCGTCGCCGAGGATTTATGGCGCTGTGAAATTCTGTTTTTGTAGGCGACGCTTTAAGCAGGATTTATGCGCGGCAAGTGTTGCGAAAGTGTTCCTTGGAGAGGCGATTAATCGCGCGCCCCTATGGGCTGAGAAGGCCCTATTTCGCGTGGAGACGCTTTGTGCGCGAGGGACGCAATTAAGGAGTAGTACTCTCGGCGGATATCCGCTTCTCCGGCCCCAAATCGAATTTCGGCGCCAAAAGTTTCATTAGGAGTGCGGCCCCGACGCGTCAAGGGGGTGATCCAGCAGACATTGTTGTGCATTGGGGATTACCTGCCCGGATTACGCTCGGAGAGGTCAGAGCGACACCTCTGCTGCTTGATCGGATCATCCGGTAATCGGATCTTTCGAGCCAGGTCCCCCAGTAGGGGTCTACTAAGGGTGACAGTGGAGCTTGGAATTAGCACCTTCTTTGAGGAGCTGAAGGTTTATAGAAGATATTATAGCTTATTTTGGACTTAATAGATATCCGACCCAATGAGTCGAGGGTCCAGATCCGCTAAGAACCCTAGGGTGATGGAATTGGCCCATATCCCCTCTCCGATCTTGTTCCCTCCAACCCCTAACCCTAATCCCCCGTTCCCCAAGCCCCCAACAAGCTGTATCTGTAACCGGACCCTCCCCGACCGACCATTTAACCCATCGACGACAGGAACGGCTAATGAAAAGATTTGCGCAACCATATGGCGACGCATTCATCTTCTCGTGTGATGACAGCGGACGGGCATGGACGGATTGCATAATCTGGCCCAGGCGAAAGGCCGCAATTAGGCTGTCAAGCAGAACCGTTTGATCGATCGACGGCGGCGCCTAATTAGCGCCAGAAGAAGTTGGATCACGAGGGACGGGCACGCTCCGGTGCCCCGGGCCAATTAAGTGACCTTCGGAGTGCACTTGACTGTCGCCGCGCCGTCTGTCACTTTCCCTTTCACAGCTGTGCGCGTGGCAGGACGCTCGGGACCCTTTTTTGTTCTCTTTGACGAGCACGACCTCCGCTTCCGCTCGGGCAACAGGTGTCCGCCGGAGAATGGGTGGCAGGAAGCTCCCGAGGCGCTCGGGGTGGCGCGGATATGCAAATTCCGACGTCTTCCCACGAGAATTCGGTCGTAAAATGGCGTCCAAACGGCATTCAGGGGGTTCCGCCGAAGGATGGATGGCCACTTGGACGCCTGCACTGTGGAATGTTCGAAATTCCCGGAATGTCCAAGAACTAGGGGTACGATATCGACTTCCGGCTTCCAGGCTTCCATAGGGCCCCTCGATCGCTGGCCACTTCCCTAGATCGCCTTCTCCACCCTTCCGCGTCTCCCCAACCCCGCCGGCCACTTGCAGCCTCAAGGAGGACGCTGTTTGTCCAGCGGCGGTCCCTCGAATGCATATCCAATGGCCCTGGGACGCCGCCGAACATATGTAACATCTAATCGCGGCGTCAGTTGGCTGACCACCTCGACAAATTGTCGCCGGCGCCGCCGCGGCACCTGTGGAGGCGGATCGCGCACCGGCATATGGCCCGAGGCGATGAAAAACGGATAAACACATTGCGGCCGCTTTGCGATAACGGCGCCGCCGAGATCGTAAAAAGGCGACGCCACGGGCCAAAAGGTCATTTGCGGTTCGGCGTTATGTAAATTGAGTCCACGACACGACAGGTGGCGGCGCTCAAAGGCGCCGATCTCAGGAGGACTCCTTATGAAGTGGCTTTGTTCTGGGTTGATCATAGGGCGAGTCGAGAGTTGAGAACGTTCTCAAGGACTAGTTGTTATCTTTTAACCACAGGGGGTTGGCTGAGATAAAGGGAATGATGGTTAGTTAGGAAAATGCCGAAACCATGCTCGCTGGACGTAAGGATCCGTGAAAAAGTTCTTAAGAAGTTTTAAAGATGGACCCGAGTTTGAGTGTGCTAATTGTAAGAGAGAAGCGGCTCTCTCCTTGGACTTGATGTCGAAGATGGGTGCTCAAACTTCTGGACAATTTTAAACCCCCAAAATCTAAAAATTTGATAATCCAGAAGCACTCAAGAAGTGGCCCTATCTTTGGGTTTATAGAGTTCAGAACTAAAAAAGAAGTTCTTAAGAAGTTTTGGAGATGGACCCTCGCTCTATGGTTCTATGAAGTGAAGTGGCTCTATCCCTGGACTTAAGGTTGAAACCACTTGGCCCATTAGAGGTTTTATGCATTTAAACCCAAGCCTTCTAGGAGGCTTGACCTTACTTCAACGATGAAACCGTTCGGGTCCCACCATGCCGTCCCACTCCACTCAGGACCAGGCGGCGCGCTTTACAACGCCTTTCATAATTCGGCGAACTGGAGTCCGATTTGAATTATCGGACAAGTGGCGCCGATTACAGCAGCTAAGGCGCCGCATGATCTCCGGAAGCGCTGTTTGCCCAAGATGCCCCTTAGCGACCCTGGGCTATTTGCCCAGGAGCCGCGGCCCTCTGTTTGCCCAAATCAGCGCCTATTTGGCCTTGTTTGCTCTCGGGAAACCCGACGCTTTCCCACACTCCAACCGTTTCGGTAGCGGAGTCGTTGTTGACAGCGGTGCTAATCGCGTCCTGTTAACAAGATTGATTTAGGGCCGCCGGAGTTGTTTACACCTTATCGGCCGGCTTATCGGAGGGTGATCCATGGGAAAGGAACACGCAAACATGTAGGAACGTGTGGCAAACAAGGTGTTCTGGGATAACAGAGTTCACAGTCTTATACCGTATACCTTACATCGAAGTGGGTCCGGTACTAAGGTAAAGCTCTATATTTTATGGAATTAAGTTGTCCTACCCTTCCAAAAGTACTTTTAAGTAAGCTGATAACAATCTACAGAAGATAGCATAGAAGATAGAGGATCAAATATCATTGCAAGGACTTTTATATAAACTAAAGACGGACTTTTATATAAGCTAAGAATGGTCTAAAAAGCTAGCCCTTATGATAGGCTATACTGATTCCAAGGAGCTTCAAAGACGACCGAAGGGTCGCCCACACGCTGTGCCTCTCTCGAACCCCGGTGTCCTCCCCTCACACCTCGTCGGGTCCATGGGAACGCGGGTCCTTGGGTCAACAGAACTTGTTTACGCGCGCGGTGTTAATTGAGAACTTCCGGTCGTAATTAGAGACTCACCTTCTGCGCCTTGCACGTGCTCTGCAGACTGTGGACGTCGTGGTTCTGGTGGCGCACCTCGTGGAGGCACATGCAGCACACGGCCGTCTTGCACACGGCGCAGAACATCGTCAGCACCTCGTTCTCGTGATACGCGCATTTGGACTCTTTTTCCGCAGAAGTCGTGGCGGGAGTTCTTCTAAAAGGGCTCATTTGAGAACAGGAACACCTTTCCGGTCCGTAAGATGGACAGTTCGCTCGGATACGGTACCTTCGGTGATTTAGGGCCCACTTTTACTCACCGTGCGTTCGCCGATGTCAGCTGATGCTTCTTGAGGGGTCCCTTCGGAGGGTGGAGGACCGTCTGGCATGGAGCGCAGTAGTAAACGTCGCACTGCTCGCAGAAGACGGAAGCCGGCTGCTCCGACCCACTGTCGCACATCTGACAGTCGGGCACCCTGTCCGGAGTCGCAGTGGCGCGCTGTCCATGCTCCGGATTCTGGCTCCTGTAGCGCTTGATGACGCGTAGAAGGGCCTCGTTCGTGGGCGCATTCAGAATCGCCTGGTCGTCGGCGAAGAAGGCCGGCTTCTGGCAGGCGGCACAGACCACCGAGTAGCCCGAGGTGGAAGGGGTCAAGATGGTGGGGACGCGCGAGAGGATCGAGGAGCCTAGGATGCTGCAGGGTCGCGAATCTGAAGGCGGATTTGGGGATAAGCATCCTAGAGGGGGGACTGACTTCTGCCGCAGAGAACGACGCCGGAGTCGGTCTCCGAGAAGACGGAGAGCTTGTCGGACTCCTGGTCTTGATCGCTGACGCAGAGGGAGATCGTGTCACTGGCGGCTGAAAGGGAAGGGGTTTAATTAGGGCTTAAAATTCGGTCCTATCGCTCACCTGAGGAGCACTGCGGGGAGAGCATCGAGGTGGAGGTGCGCTGCTGCGCCTTCAGAGCGCATCTACGGCAGTGGCTGTGGGCGCAGGGAAGGAGGATCGGGTCCTCGACGAACTTCTTGCAGCTGGGACATCTAAGTTCTTCTTCCATCCTTCTGGCGACATGCAACGCCGCTGGCGCCGTCGAGGGGACTCTGGAATACGAGACTGTTAGGTTCACATTTTGTGGAACATATCGACTCGTTAACTGGCAAAGACGTATACAAAAGGAGTACGGTAGTAAGGGGGCTCTAAATCTCTAAATCGAGATGTGATATCATGGGGCTGCGTTAGCCAATTAGGGTTCAAATTCATCAAAACATCAAAGATCGAAGGTGGTTCCTCTCCCTTAGACCCTTAGTTCGACCCAGAGTGACCCCGGAAGATAGATTCACATCCCTCCTCCCTGGACTCGCGACTTCTGTTGGCGAGTCGTAAATCGAGTACAGTAATTTACGAATGGAATTTTACGGTTTTTTGCACAGAACTGAGAAAACAGAAGGCGCGCGGGGGGAACAGCGCTAATTGAAGCGATGATGGATGACGGGTTAATGGCGCCAGGGAGACTGTAGCCCCCAGGAAGGGGGATGCCATTAGGCGGCAGATGCCGAATGGTCGAAGGGCGAATAAACAAAGAAGTGTCGCCGACGAAAGGCGCCGCGCGGTAATTGTTTGTATATCGTCTCGGCGCGATCCACTCGGGATTAGCGCGAGGGAGTGTTGGGCAATCTTAATCCACGCCCGGTGATGTTTCTGGCTTTGGAAGCAGCGCCCATAATTGTCTTAGGTAATAATAAAGGATATTTTAAAATAGTAACCAGTCCGTCCAAAGGCAATTTTTAAGTCAAAAAAGTGAATTTCCTGCCCAGGAATCGCGCCAGGATTAGCGCATCGGGATGTTGAGCAACACGCGAGCCGAAGAAACTCTCGAAAGTACGAAGCTGGGGCGCGAGGAGGATTAAATATATCGCCTGGGGCCAGAGGGCGCGCGGGCTCTCCGCCGAGGAGGTCTTATTGACTTTTAGTGGCCAATTATGAGAGTTTTACCTAAATTGATCGCCGGACAACTTGCGCTATAGTCGCGCGCGTGACTTTGTTTTGGCGACGCGACGCGATTTGCATGAAACATTTATAGGAAGTCTCGAGGACTCCCCTGGGGGGAGGGAGAGACGAGTGTGGTGTGAGACTGGAGACAGACTGGAAGTCTAGGATTTGAGACTACAAAGTCTACACACTTTGAGACTAGATTTTTTAGACAGACTGGAGAGGAGACTCTAGACGCGATTTGAGACAAGGAGGGATCAGACTAGACAAGACCAGACCTATAATGATAGCTAGAGTAACCAGGTCGATTCCAAATCGAGCCCAGAGTTGAGTCTTCCCAGGAGAATGATGGGACACACTGGTAGCTAAAGGCATAAGACTAACGAGTTTTCATAGCTAGGCAAGAATCTAGGCGAAACTTATACAAAAAAGGATCAGACCGTTTACTTAAAAACTAAGGAAGTTTGGAGAAGGCTCAAGGGGGTTTCAAAGCTTCCGATATCGAATATTCGGTTCTTGAACACCGGCCATATTCCTTAAAGTATAGTAAGCTTGTCTAAGAGTCGAAAATTCGACTCTGAACGCATTCGAATATATTCCATTTTATGACCCTATTTTGACTTTATGACTATGCAGCGAGGAAATGCGTTAATCCAGCCGGAAAATAGGCGAGAATACTGATATACTATCCTTATATGGGACAAAAGGAACGATTCGAATATTCGACCCTACTTGCAACACAAAACCGAAGTGAGATGCAAAAATCCAGTCGAGACCCTGCGGGCACGGCCCGGGTCCCGCGGGGATCAATCGATCGGACGGGGGGCCCCGCGAAGCCGAGATCGGACTGATCGAGGGCCTGATCGGTGCTCGGACGCAGAAGAAAAGAAAAATCGCTGTTTTGACGACGGCGAACGAGCCTGGCGCCACGCCCCCGAGTGGGCGCCCGCCCCACTTGGCCCTCGAGGACGCGGCTGCAAGAAGCGCTGGAGGCGAACAACATTTATATAAACAAACAGCGATTTTACACTTTCAAGTCGCCGATGCTTGAGAGCGCCGCCGCGGATCGCATGCGGCGATGGTAGTTTAGCGCGATTAGGGGATCGCAGGGAAAGTAATTGGGCGGATTTGGGGGATCGTCTTGGAGACGGCGATGCCGACGTGGGCAAGGTGGTTGCTGTTCGATATTCGATAACTATAACATTTGAATACGAGAGAGGAAGTTGTGGATATGAAGACTGTATTGTGATTTTGAAGGTCAGAATTTCATATAAGATGCTTTGAAACGCCAAAAAACCTTCGAATATTCGAAAACTGCAGTGTCAATTTTATCGGTGCCTCTTGAAAATAAGTGGTAATAAATCAGACATTCAGAACGAATATTCTATAACAAATTTTGTCAAATTCTGATGAATTTTTTTAACTCGGGATTTTGCTTTATTATTTTACTGTGTTACCTTTTTCTTCAGAATTAAAAAGTCTACCTTTAGAGGATGAGTACTTTCGAATATTGAAGAACCACAGCGCAAATTCTCTCTAACTTACTTGAAAATTCAATTCAATGTTTTAAATATCTCGAATACTCATATGATTGTTTGAATATTCGAAGAACACGAATTCGGAGACGTCCGAACTCGCCAAGTACAACTGGAACCGCTGAATGGAGTTCTTTTTGTGACCAAAAAAAAACAAACGTACTTAGAAGATGACCAGAAGTCCAACTCACTATTCACCGCTTACTTCAAACGCCAGGGACTCGAAAAAACGCGAAGAATTTTAAAAAACAGAAGGACACCTTTTTTCGAACCAGAAGATGAATGACCGTAGAAGACGGCAGCTGGTCTTAGAGTGCTAGGGTATCGCCGCCGCTCAGTGCTTGGACAGGAGGACAAGATGAACAAAATTCGATAATTTGAACAATTTAGGCACCTTTACATGCTTAATATATGACTTGAAATAACATTTCCACTTACAGAGATAATGATGGGCAAGGCGAAAACATGACCTACAGTATGCAGACTCACAATCAGTGGATATTCTCAAGATAACTGTACTCTCTGGATACTTTGAGTTCAACAACTGGATACCCTAAAAATACGCCCAGTACACCTCATTCTAACGGCGACCGTCCTCGCCACAACTCTTAAGAAGCGTGTAAGCGGTCGGCGGCCGCCGAAGAAATATGTACAGCGGCGTTCCACCTTGCGACTTCGCAGTTCCGAACATTCGAAATGCCGAAGGATCGGAGCCGCTTTTTGAGGGGACATAAATCACGACGACGTCGGGAGCCATCAGTGCTGAATAATTACCGTCGCTACCGTATGCGCGCCTTCCATATTCCCCTCAATATGCTGCTCCTTGACTCCTCTTCTGCACCGTTCGCGTCCTCATAAATCAATGTTTTTTCGCGTCGAGGGTCATTTACATAATCCCGCCACTTACGCGCGCGCGCGACATGTTCCCCGATTGTTTCCGAGTGACAAATGAGCTCCTCGAGTGGAGGAGCTCGTGGACTACTTGACCAGAGCCCGGAGCCGCAAAAACACTAATGGACTAATATTGTCGCCCGCTAAACTAATGTTGGTTCGCTGGAAGGCGTGGTAGGACATCTCAGGGGATGTCATAGATGAGCCAAGGTGGGGTACAAACCTGAAGCCTTGGCTCTAAGGAGGCAGATTGGATACCTATGCAAGCTTACGCTTTGACCATGTTGGAGGCTAGGGCATCTTTAGCTTTTTTCCTAACAAGAGATTTGAACCTTGAAGCCTTAGCTCTGATTGTTTAGGAGGCAGTTCGGATACCAAAAGAAGCTCCAAATTAGGCTTCCACTTTTGCCGCGGTGGTAGCTGGAATATCTCTAGATTAAAGCTTAACCGGAGAGAATCGCCTGGAGAAGCTAATTATGGGAACAAAAAAAATCTATCTCCCTGTATGAGGTTCACCAAATTCCAAAAGTAACCCAAAAGGGCCAAAATAGAGGGTAATTCTTGAGTCACTTGAGATACATGGTTTAACGATTAATAGACATGGTTTAATGACATGGCCTTTGGTTACAGATTGCTAGGATAATTGAGGTTTCAAGTCTTTAGAATCTGTAAGTGAAACAACCTGTCCCTAAAAGATCAGTTCTTAGTGTTTTCGGGACAGGAGGCAAGGGACAGTCTCAGCTTTAAATGTTGTGGATAGGTCCAAAAAGATTCGAGCCTTCCAAGGCGTCCACGTTGGAACTCGAGTATTTCAGCTGTCCCTAATAAGCATTCTACACACGCTACCACACCCTTAAAATATTCATCAGAGCAGCGAAGATCAAAAAGGGATTGCATCAAGCCTCTCCTCAAAAAAAAAAAGAAAGAAATGAGGAAGGGACACAAACGTGCCGAGAACCACTGGGTGGAGGGTGCTCGGCACGTGGGCTCCGCTGCTTGACAGAAGGCTCGGGTCATCGCCGCACGGTGCCGCGCCATCCATCACGGCGGCGAGGATTAGCCTCGGGCCTGGATTAAGCGATTCTGCAACAGAAATGTTTTTGGCGTAAACAGAGCCGGCGATCGGTGATCGATCGCGATCGTCTTCCGGAAAACAACTTCTGAGGCGCCGATGTTTGCGCTATGAATAGGCGATGAGCCGCGGCTCCGAGTAATTTTGTTAATTTTTAATGCGCTCCGCCAAACACCGCGATTCTCCACAGATGCCCGTTTATGGCCCCGAGCGTGCTGGGACAAAGACGGAGGCGGAGCGGATTTCGAATGTTACGGTGAAGATCCACAAATGGCCATCATATCCCACTGAAGCCACAATATTACGGAACCAGTGAGTTATTTCGTGATGGGACCCTAAGCGAACCAAAGCGACTTAAACCGGAAGCTGTTTAGAGGCACATTGAAAGGACTTTAAGGCATATTTAGAGACAGTAAGGTATTTCGTTGCAGGATCCACTAATATTATTGGATTTCGTGGGGGACCTGATTTGATGAACATCGTAAAGGAAACATTTTACTGATTTTTTACACATATTTAATGAAATTTAAGGATTTATTGGCAAGATCCACTCCTGATCTTGCATTTCGTGGTGGGACCAAAGAGGATGGTCGTTCGACCTTCAGTGAGATCTTAAAATGACTTTTCAAGTATATTAAGAGCAATATAGAGATTTCGTGGCAGGACCCAGTACTAAATAAGAAAAATCGACATCCATGGTTCCAACCCCATCAACCAGTAAAAGCCGCCCCTTAGACCCTATCAGGGTCCCCTTTTTCGACCACTTAGCCACCCAAACACAAGAAGCGTCCTCGGGACGTTCGGAATGGCGACGCTATCACGAGTAGGATCGAGCCCGAGGGAGGTCCGATTAGAGGAGCAAACATGGAAAATAAAATTAATGACTCGAGGCAAATTGGATGCCATCACGAAAGTCGAAGAGGAATCGACCTAGCATCTGGGCGCGGAGTCAATTAACGCGTGTTGCGAGCGTCCTTGACGGATTTGCATATCACCGACCGAGATCTGGCGGAGAAAAATGGACGAACTGTCCAAGAAGGAGACGATTAATTAGCGCCGTCGCTCACTCAGAAATTCATTGGAGTCGCGAAGCGCGAAAAATCGAAACATGCGAGGGGCGGATAATGAGAAAACGAGCGGGCCGCAGGGGGTGAGGATGGGGGAGTTAGGATGCTCGCCGGGTGGTCGGCCAACAGGAGTAATTGGATTAGCCAAGGGATCCGTTCGTTTTTCGCCAATAAACAACGCGGAACATCGCCCCAGGGCAACAATTTGCGGTGCAGCCGGCGGCCCTCGACAGGTTGCAATTAGCCGCTGGACAGGTGTAAGCCCGACGGACACGAGCTAGGACAAGGGTTGGGAGCCTAAGGGCGGGAGATGGGAAGGAGGAAGTGGGATCGATTTGATCGAAGTTTGGAATTGGAACGTGGGAAGTTTGCGATCCACAAACTGGCTATATAAGGAGCCTATACAGAGCTGACAAAAGAGGGTGTTCTTCATGCTTTCTTCATGGCATTTTAGGTTCCAAAAACAGCCTTGTAGTTTTTGCGTTTTAGGCCCAGAAGGGCATTTTTTATTTGGTGAATAAATGGCGAAGAAGCCGGACAAGGAGGTTACAATAAAAATCGAATTGTAATTTGTTCGCTCTTGTTAGAATTGAGGCAAACAGGTGCAACGACGACGGACACGGGCCGAGGTACTTCCGGGCGGCACGTGGAAATACGGAATTTGAATCGAAATTTAACGGCGCGGGCGTGACTCGAGGAACCTAAGAATACCTTGCCCATGTTCTTCGACAATACACATCACAGTTTTCACATCTTGTTCTTTTTTATAAGTTTGTACTTTAATACTAAACCCGGCTGGTATCAATTAGCAGGTCGAAAACCAGACGGAGACTTACACAGTAAGTTGCTGGGTGGCACGTGGCAGGGGTTTACATTATAATAAATTTACGTATTTTAAAACACTTGAAAATTTTGGTTTTTTAATTGATTTTTTTTGATTTTTCCTAATAAAGGAACATCTTTAT
>KN169096.1:99613-117580 GCA_000757755.1 Steinernema glaseri
TCTTCAATCTTCATCGGAAGGAGTCATGACGACTAGGAATGAAATAAAAGTCGTTAGAATTCAGGCGACTGCGAACGCTTTTAAGTGACTCTACGAGCATCTCATGGACGAGGATGGAGTCGAGCTGCTAGGTACCGGGAGCCCCATAAATACTGCCATAAGTACATGTCATAAATTCCCAGCTACTTTTGAATAGGCGATCGACATGGAGCCCTAACTTCTTTCTTTTGGAAGCTAGAGAAATGTAGGGAGGAAAATACACATATAATGAGGGAAATCGACCTGCATCTCTTCAAGATAAGAAGGCTTAATAAGGCCAAACATTGACTGACTCGTCTACAAAATAGTCTACAGAATAAATAACGGCTACTGAACACCCATAATTGTCCTCTAGTGACCATAAATAGGGACGGCATAGCACTATAGGGACAGAAAACGTGCTCTGATTCCCTAGGACAACAGATTAGGTCGAACAAACACCGCAACAAGAAACGGGTCGCAATCATCCCTTCCCCCAAAGGAACCTCCCTCTCGACGCTATCCAATTACCGATTTGTAACCCGTCCAGCAGCCAATTGCAGCCAGTACCTGATCGCCAATTGGCGTTGTCCAATTATGCGCCAATTCGCGCGGAAAGCGGTGATGACAGATTGCGGACGGGAAACGCTCGATCCTATCCCCAAGGACGCGAAGGTCGCCAGAGCGTCGTCCCCTTGGCCCCATAAAAGTGTTCGCCGACGCCGTCGCGCTATCAGCTGATAAGCGCCGATCCAAAGGAGCCGCGCAGGTCGACTACAGAGCGGGAGGCGCTTGCGGAGACGAAGAGGCCGCGGAGGGCCAAATGAAATGGATAATCGCGCTCGGGATTTATCCCATTTTGGAGGCAAAAAACGGACGTCGAGTAGTGCATTAAGACCCGCAGGGACGAATTCGTCTCCAAGAGGAGCCGCCGAGGTACACATCTAAGGCCGCATAACCCGAGAAGGAGGGGATCGAGGGATCGCAGACGTTTTCGGCGAAGAAATCGCGTTTAACGGACGGACGAGTCGCAGGAATTCCGAGGTACAAGGGTGGGAAAGGCCGACTGGGAACGGAGCCCGGGGGTCTCGGAGGCCTCCTCCTCCTCGCAAACGAAGCCAATCACTCGTCCGAGTTCAAAAGTAGCCGAGGGGAGTTTGTTTGCGGTATCGCCGCCATTCGCTTATTTACTCTCCGCGAAATATCTCATTTTCGCTCTTCTCGCCGCTAACCCTCCAAATCCACTCATTAGCGCCGGGCCGTTTGTTTTCGTCCTCCTCCTTCTTTGCTGCTTCGGATTCGGATTTCTCGGCTTCGTAAATTATTCCTTTTGTCGTCTCCGCCACATCAACAGAACAAGCGAGAGGAGATGGAGGCTTCCGGAGGATGGGCCGAAGGCCAGACGTCTCTGCAGGGGACGTGAGACGTCTAAGGCGCAATTAGACGTCTTTGTAGCAGACAGTCTATAAATAGGACGGTGGAGGAGGGAGAGGAAGGAAGGCGTAAAAATGCTAAAAATAGTAAAAATTTTGTGTAACTTGCTAAGGGTGGAATTATTGTAAATTACGGTATTGATCTGTTTATTTTCAGGTGGGACCAGAGTTAGGGCCCGGTGCGCTATGTGCGCTGTAAGGCCTATCATTAGCGCCATATTTCATTCAAATCCCAAGGGGACATAGGGAAATGTTCCCATGTAAGCTGTCCTTAGCTCATCAGTTAATGAAGTCCACAAGAAGACTAGACGACCGTCTATAGACAAAAAGACGTCTATAGGCCCAACGAGACAGTCTATAAATAGCACAGCGGAAGACATAAGAGCCGCTCCTCGAGGAGATCAAACACGAGCCTACGGTAGATGACACCTTGCGGACACCGAGATCTCGGAGATAATAGAAGGGCGCAGGTGTGCAGAACAAGAAGGGAACTCGTTCCCCGGCAAGACAAAGGGCGCAAAAAAGCGTCGAAACTGATGGATGCTAATAATCGGGCGACAATTAGGGCGAAACGGTAATCGCGAGTGTCAACAATCGTTTATCGCCCCAAATGGATCCTCCGGAGGTCATCAGAGCGGACGAAACAATGAACACCTCCATTGTCACTCGCCGCCGCGACTCCCATAAACTCACCGGGGAGGTCCTCCCGCGCTCCTCGGCGTGGCCATCTTCGGACGACACTTGGTGCTCTGAAACGAGGAGCTAAAACGACGCGGAACGAGCGCGTGGAGGAGAGCACAATGGCCCCGCGGGTCCCCTCCGGGGCCGCGGATGTGCTTCCGGTGCGCGAAGTGTCAAAACAAAACAGGCGCGTGTAATTAAGGGCCAGAGTCGCCCCGCGGGACTCGGGGCTTCCGCCCCGCGGAGTAATGAAGCGGAGATGGCGCAGATGGAAACGCGCGCGATTTGATTCGCCAATGGTAATTGCAGCTGTCACAAATCCTTTTTGCGGCGGCGCGGAAAACCTCCGATCGATCATTGGCATAAAAGAAAAGGAAAACGGATTAGAGTTGAAAAAGGTGGTGAAAGAAGGCGCCTCTTCACACAACGTTGAGAGCCATTCACACCGACCGGAGAGCACCACAGGTGTGGAAGGTCGGCAGAAGGGTGGGGAGCGAGAGCATTGCGAAACGTGAGGAGCCCTGAAGATCGGAAGCCGAAAACACTCAACCTACGCTTGACAGGCTTAGGGGTCGCGAGAGTATTGCGCAACGTCCACGGCCTCATCTATAAAATCTTCTATTCATAACAAGTAACAACAATAACGTCATAAAAAAGATCTTAACAGCGGGAGTGAACGATCTCCTCTAGCCGCTCCACCCACAGCTTCTGCTCCTCCACGTAGAGTTGGAAGACGGCTTCACTGAAATGAAGAATCCCTCAAAGAAGCGAACCACGCTCTGCCCTACCTCGTAAATATCTCGATGTCCCTCGGAATCCGTAGTTCCCAAGTCCCGCTCTTCGGGTCGATAACCTGCTTGAAACCCGTAACGTCGCGGTTAAGTCGGCCAATCTTCTGTAGTACTCCGACGGCATCGTCCGCCGACACTTCAAAGATATCCACTATATCGTTTCGTGTAACTTGATTGCCCGCGTCGAATTGGCAACAAATAAAATCGTAGATTGCCCGCAGGCGGCGTATTTTCTCCTGTGCCGAGGCCTTCACCTCGTCGGGATAAACCAATTCGCTCCGCGCCACCCAAACCCCGGAGACCAGGCGGGCGTAGGACCGAACTGTGGGTAGGACGTCGGCGACTTCTTTGCCTTCCGGGACAGGGATGTTCTCGAAGGCCAAGACGAGCGCTAAATAGGCACATTAGGTATATTAGGGTCACTGGAGGAAAGCTTACATTTGAGGAAAACAGCCTTGATCTGGTCCTCATAAGAGAAGGAGGCGATCTCACTCTTCTTCATCCGATCGTAGCGCGGTTCCTTCTTGAGATCCGACCGACCTTCCTCACCGTCGTCGTCTATCTTCTTGTAAACCGCAGGCTGCTTCCGGGAACGCTTTTTCCTAGGCGCGTCCAGCAGCATGGCCTTGAATATGGCGCATTCTCCAGCCATAGAAGGATCTTCGCCGGATTCATCATCAGAGGCGTCGTAATCTTGAGGCGCTGCGTTGGCTACGATCTTGTTCACTAGCGCCGGAGAACCAAGGGTCTGCAAATGATATAAAAATACAAAGCAAGGAAGGACTGAAATACATTTTCACGCCGCAGTTCCATGGGGACCCAAG
Source organism: Steinernema glaseri (assembly GCA_000757755.1). Classification (NCBI taxonomy): domain Eukaryota; kingdom Metazoa; phylum Nematoda; class Chromadorea; order Rhabditida; family Steinernematidae; genus Steinernema; species Steinernema glaseri. The sequence continues at coordinate 103,361 of KN169096.1, forward strand.
TGTCCTGCTCCTCGACCTTGGTTCTGTGGAAGGAGGAGGCCTCGCGGCGCTTCTTCTGGCGCTCGTCTTCGGGACGGGCGAAGCGCACTCGGAGCGGGTTCGCGGACTTGTTTGGGTCCTCATCGTCGGATCCATCTGAACCCATGCAGTTCCGGCCTCGATTCTTCTGAGAGGCGTGTGTCAGGGTCCGCTTCATCTCGAATTTGTGCTCGACGGGCATAAAGTATACCTTGCCTGAAATTATAAGAAGCTGTAACCCAGAAGTTCAGAGGACTGTACCGTTCCGGACGACTCCAGCGACATGGTTGACACTTCCCTTGTTCGAATACCGCGTTCCTTCGAAGTTTAATCTTGTCTGAAGCCTGCAACATCAATTTGAAGTAGGCTTCTTCTGGCAGTGGCTTACGTGTGCTTATTGACCCCGGTGGGAAACTCATCCATTCGATGTTTGTCAAACGAGTGGGAATCGCAATCTATATCGATGTTCATTTGCAGCTAAAATAGACAATTTCCATCTTCTACTCCTCAAGAAGTCTCTAACCTTCCCAACTCGTCTCTTGTACTGTGCGGAGATCTTCTTTGCCGTTTCGAAGCGCAGACCCTGGGGTACGAGTAGCCGCGAGAGCTTCGTCGGCGGCTTCGCCAAAATCACATCGGTTTCCTAAAGCAATGAGTTGACGTGGAAAACAATATTATGGGCTTACGTGGATGACGGAGTCCTCATCGGAGTCAAAGTTCGGCTGGGCTCCGCATTCTCCATTCATCTGAAATGCACGATACTAGGGATGAAAGTAGATATAGAAGGGGCGGTCAGACGCAAATAAGAACACCGAAACAGCAGAATAAACGCGAAGAGAGATTAGAGCTTAAGTAGAAGTTGACATGAAACCGATCGACGAGAGTGTTTGACAAAGCGAAAAGAAAGTGGCTAGACATTTATGTATGTATGTGCAGAATATACGCGATGCTTATGCATACGAGGACTAGCCAAGCATTTTAGAACTGAAACCCGGAGTAGGCAAGGACCGAGGGCAGAAGTAAATGCGGAAAAGCGATGGCGAAAGGGACCGAGAGGCCTAAATAAGTCCGTAAGACGTATTTCTGAAACCCGCGGGAGATGGCCAGGAAAGTAGACGTACAGAGGCCCCAAGGAAGGAAATCGAAGGACAAGGAGATTTCTCGTTGGAATCAACAGTCGAGACGCAAAATAGGCTTCTAGTTCCGGACCCCTTCATCTGAAACTCGTGGAGACAAGGACTGATTATAGCGAAAACTGCCTAGAGATGCAGATTCCAGAACGGAGAGCCACCTAGCTCTACAGGAAAGACGCAATTACGAGATCCGAGACGTCTGTCAGACGCTTATCGAAGAATATTCCTAAGACAGAGGAGCGAGGTGTGGGATTCAGTCGGGCAGATATTTCATAGCCTGAAACCCCTGGGAGCAGGGCATGGGAAGGGCCCTAAGTCCCCAAAGACGCGAATCAAAGGAACGGGACATTCCTCGGCAGAAGAAGCGCAGCCAGATCCCTTCATCTGAGATCCATGGAGTCAGGGATGAAAGAAGACAACAGACGCGAATTCAAGGAGCAGGACACGTCTGTCTCCGCAGGATAGACGCGTCTACGAGGTCCTAGACGTCTGCTAGACGCCGACGGCATCGCCTTCGCAAAACCACCATTCAAAGGCATCGTTTATGGCGGAAGTATTGACAGTTCAAACAGTGGCGGAGGTCAGGCAAGTCGTGGCGGGATATCGGTCGACCTCTCAGCCGTTCTTGTTCCAGCAGAGGTTGAGTCTCCGCTCGACGATCGCCTTCTCGAGGCGCTTCGGAAGGCTCCTCCACTCGAAGACGTGTCCCTTGCTGTCAGCCACCTGTGAGCATCTGTCGACGACGAAGTTCCCGCTGAGCTCCTTGAAGTGCTTCGTGATGAAGGAGAGCAGCCCGGAGTCGGCCTCGTAGCTCCCTGAAGGTCAGGCAATCGCTGTGGGAGACTGTCGGCTCCTACCAGTGAGAAGGTACTCGGCGCCCACGCGGAGGTCGTCCAGGGCGCAGTCGGACTCCGTGGCGATGTCGAAGTGGTGCGGACGTGCCTCGCCGAACTCTGAGGTGTTCGGGTGTTTCAAGAAGATGCCGTGCTCCAGCTCCACGCGATAGACCGTCCGGCCGAACCACTTGGAGCGCGAGAGGACGTGGAGACGAGCGGCTGAAACAAATGTCCATTTGCTTCACTTTCTCGGTTTTGCTTAGATTAGATTCTTAGCCAAGAAGAACACTTCTACATGGATTCAACAAAGTTGAGCAGGGCTGCAGTGGCTCCACAATTTTCTGCCCTTTGTGAACACTTTGTATGAGAAAAGCACGTGTCATGGTGGTGAACTTTTAGCACTGCAATCCTTTGTCACCTGTGAACTTTAGACGCCTTGCTGAAGCGAGGCCGTGGTCGCATGACAAACAGTCACCACTTAGGAAATACCACCTTCAAAGTTCACTCTGTTCAATCTCCCCAGCCACAATCTCAGTTCTACTAACTGTCGAAGACTAGGGAGATGTCCTCAATAAGCGGATATGCTATCCTTCTATGTGTAGAGTTAACTGACGCACCCCAATCGGCCTTGCAGAGGACCACTTCGGGTCTCTGGAAGACACACTTGCAGGCAAAGACGGCGGGGAGCACGAGGAGCAGAAGGGGAATCGCCCGTAGAAGGCTCATGGCGCCGGAGACGACGATCGATGTGGACAAATAGGACCACCCGCGGTGTTGTTGACATAGCCTCAGGGACAAGAAGAGGGGAAGACGAGGAGGTCGATGGAGGTGTTGTTGACGGCGATGGGGACTCCCAGGGGAGGACAGGACAAGAGTTGGCGAAAGGAGGTGTGAAGATGTGTGATATTCTGAGGCTGAAGTCGACTTCAAGAGATTCCTTAAGAAGGGTCTTTTCACGTATACTTAAAACACAATTCTCCGGCCAGAAAAGAATATTCCTTTATAATTTAAGATCAAGAGAAGGTGTGATCATCGTTTCGTTTTTAGTTTCTCTTTTTTAATAGTTTCGTGACCAATCATACTCTTTGCACCTTTTACATAAAAGCATCGGAAAATGTGTTAACTTTCGCACCTCTTTTGGCGGAGCTTTTTTCGATGATCCGCCTTATTATCCTCCTATTATCCTTCCGCTTCTATTCCCTATCGTCGCCCGACATGGACGGAGTTCCGCTGGCTTTCTACGACGACCTTTGCGACATACTGTCCACGGACGCACTTCGAGGTGCGAACGAACTCTCCGGCTATCTTGGGACGCTGTCGCGGTTGGCGCGAAAGAACAGGGCGCAATATACATGTTTCGTTAGGAAAGGAAAGGAGGAACAAAAGCGTATTTCCTACAAATACAATGGATCGGAAGTTCCCAGAGAGGTGGAGAAGGACTTCCCGAAGAAGTACGTCCGCGACGTTACGATCCACTTGGAGGACGCGGAGAACGAAGACCTTTGTCGACGACTTGTCCGAAGCTTTCCTTATGCCAAATACCACTTTGTCCATAAAACCTCGTCGGTCAGCAAGGACTGGGTCGACCTCGTCTACTCGCTGAAGAGGCTGGGACAGATTGTGTTTGAGAAGATGCTGAACGATGACGCTCTATACGTCCTCAAGAAGCTCATAAAGGGAAGGAAGCTTTCCGGGCTCATGATGTACCAAGAAGCCTGTCAGGGTTCCACAATTGCTGTGGCAAAAGCCCTACTCCTCCAAAGGCAGTTCAAGAAGCTGGAAGTTAGACAGGAATTAGATTACCTCTCGACTCCTATCAACGAACTTCTGGAGTTCTGGGTGGAACATAGCGACAAACTCCGAGGGAAGTCCTTGATTGTGAAAGGGACACACCGAGAGGGTGCGCAACTGGAGGAATTCCTGCGGCAGAGGTCACTGCTGGCCAAGATGTCCTCTTCACTCCTATCGGAGTCTAACTCCTCGGCGCGAAGATTGGCTTCTGGGACTCAGCAGGTCTTTCAGCTCTGCTCGAAGGAGGAGCGCGACCTCATCAAGAAAGAGTACCTCCTTAATCACTACATCTTTAAGAAATCGTCGTGCGTGTACAAGTTCCAAGAGGGCAGGAAACGTCGATTTTACTTGCTCTTTGAATGTGCGCATAAAGGGACAACTTTTGAAGAGGGGCGCCCACCAAGCCACAGCGGAGAAGACGGTCTGAAGCTGCTTCGACGTGCACGTCGTTACCGTATCTTGTTTGCCTGAGGGCTCCTTCTGCTTATCCGATAAACTCTTTAGTGTAGAACATTGAATGATTGCAGCAATATGTCGCTGACGATTCTGAAGCGACGAAACCCAAAGAACAGTTTTTCTACGTAGGGCACAATAATTTTGTTTCATGAATGAGAGATATGAGATAAAGAAGAGATAGGGAACAAGAAATATGACAAATCTCCGGGAAAACTACGTTTTAAGGGGTAAGGAGAGACTAAACATGACAGGACAAAACAAGGAAGGATAACTCCGAGGGAAGTTCCTAATTGTAAGAGGGATAATTGTAAAGGCTAATTGTAAAGCAAAGTGAAGTGTGAACATCTGGTCATACAGTATGAACCGTTAAAGCATTAAAGTTATCCAAGTGACGTACACTGTATCCTCCTAAAAGTTGCTTCAATAAAGGAACCGTCGTTCAAAGCAGAGATCGATGTGGGTTTAGGCTTTGACACCTTCCTCGCCAGTGCGAACGTCACATTTGAATCTTCTCACCTCTGTAGAATCGGACAAATCAGTGATAACTTCATTCGTCGTTCTTCCCGAGATGGACGAAGTTCCGATTGCTTTCTACGAACACGTTTGTGGCATTCTGTCCATAGAAGGACTTTATGGCGCGAAGGAGCTCTCCGGACTATATGGACAACTTGCTCAGCACACGTATGAGCATGTAGTCGAGTATGGATGCTCCGTGAGACGTGGAATTGAAGAAGATCGGTCGCTAGTTTACGAATGGAACCGCCGACGAGTGGTAGCACCCGACGAGATCGAAGCTGTTCCGAAGAAGTTTGTCAGGAAAGTTTGGATCCACTTAAAAGATTGGACGGGCAAAAGAGTGTCGCGAGAACTTGTCCAGCGGTTCCCCCATGCCATATATGAGTTTGTCCTAGATACTTCGCGCGTCAACAAAGCCTGGGTCGACTTGGCCTTCTCTACGAATAAGTTACAACGCGTTTGGATCGATAAGATGTTGGAGGACAGCGCATTGCAACGCTTCTATAAGCTCGTCACGGGTAAGAAGCTGTGCAGGCTTGCCGTACATCCAGGTGCCTGTGAGGGTGGTATGATGGAGATGTCGAAACTTCTCCTTCTTCAAGAGCAATTTGAAATGCTGGAAATTTTGTACAATGAGGATTTCTACTATGAGGATTCATCCGATCAGGATTCCGACGATGATGATCCCTTCAATGAGAATTCCTACGATAGATATTCCAACGATAAGGATTTGTGGAGAACTGATGAGTCTGTTAGTGAAATTCTGGAGTTCTGGTCAAAGCACACTAAACAGGGGGAAGGAAAAATGTTGACGGTGTCAGAAGTGTCAAAGAGAGATTGCCAGAAAGGCATCAAGCAGGTGGAAGAGATCCTCTTGAAATGGAAGCTTTCCTTGCTCAGGCGGCCGAAGCATTTAACACTTCAGGACGTCCTGAAGGTCTGCTCGAAGGAGGAGTGCGACTTCATCAACAAGGAGTACCGACACAATCATCACACCTTCACCACACCGTCCTGCGTTTACAAATACGAAACAAGGAAAGGAAATACGAAACTTCGGTTGTACATTTCTTTCGAGTGTGACACAAACGGAGCCTTGACGCAGCGACGACCTGCGAGCCACGAAGGACATAATGACCTCGAGTTGATGAGCCGTACGTCTTCCCTCCGCATTTTATTTGCCTGATAGTCATGTCGTTCCTGTTATTAATGATTGTCGATTAATGATAAAAAAAATTTGAATCTCCCAAGTAGCGTGAAAAACATGCATACGGATACATGCATAATCATTTTAAAACATGCATATGGATCTAAATCTCCGAGTAATCTACTTTTTCAGCGGTAAGGAGAAACTAAACATGAAAGGACGGAAGAATACCTTAAGAATTTGATTTCTCTGGCATAAAGTATAAACCAAGCACTTAAGTTATACAAATAGAGAGAGGGGTGTATAGCGCACGCTGTAACCTCCTAAAGGTTGCTCAATGAAGTAACCGTCGTTCTGAGCAGAGACTGATGAGGGTTCAGGCTTTAGTAGCACCTTCCTTACTAGTGCGAACATCACATTTGAATCTTTGCGCCCTCCGAGCGGAGAGAATGGTTTGACTTTGCTTCGACGTGCACGTCGTTTCCGCATCTTGTTTTCCTGGTGGCTCTTTCAGCTTATTTGATAAACTCTTTAGTGTAGAACATTTAGTAATTGCAGCAATATGTTACCGACGATTCTGAAGAACCTAAAGAACAGTTTTTCTACTTAGGGCACTAAATTTTACTCATTCAAGAAATTGGGGTTTCGTGACATATGAGATGAAGAAGAGATAGGGAACAAGACGTACAACAAATGTACAGCAAATCTCCAGGAAAAGACGAAACAAGCAAGGATACATTAAGAATTTGGTTTCTCTGGGCATAAAGTAGGAACTGCTAAAAGCACTGAAGTTATGCATGCTAAAGTTATGCATGTATCGTCCTAAAGGTTGCTCAAAATAAACCGATGCGGGTTTAGGCTTTGGCACTTTTCTTGCCAATGCGAACGTCACATTTGAATCTTTGCACCTCTATGGATTCGGACAAATCAGTGATCAGTTCCATTCGTCGTTCTTCCCGAGATGGACGGAGTTCCGATTGCCTTCTGCGATCACCTTTGTGACCTACTGGGCATGGACGCACTTCAGGGCGCGAAGGAGCTCTCCGGACTATATGGACAGCTGGCCCAGTGCACGTTCGAGCATGCAGTCGACTATATATGCTCCGTGGAAGATGGGATTGAAGAAGATCGAGAGGTGCGTTACGAATGGAACGACCGAAAAGTGGAAGCACCCAAGATCGACGACATCCCCAAGAAGTTTGTTAGAGAAGTTTGGGTCTATTTACTTGACGCAAAGCACGAAAAAGTGTCGCGAGAACTTGTCCGGAGGTTTCCCTATGCCACATACCACTTCGTGCTAACCACTTCGTCCATTAACGAAGCCTGGGTCGACGTGGCCTTATCTCTGAACAAGCTACAACGCGTTTGGATCACGAAGAAGTTGGATGACGACGCGTTGCGACTCTTCCAGAAGCTCGTCAAGGGTAAGAAGCTTTGCAAGCTTTTTATAAGTCCAGAAGCTTGTGAAGGTGGCACTGTGGAGGTGCAGAAATCCCTCCTTCTTCAAGAGCAGTTTGACTTGCTGGAAATTTCAAATCTCGAGCACCTCAGCACCTGGAATACGGCGCCTGTTCGTGAAATTCTGGAGTACTGGACAGAAAACAGTGAGGAAGTAAGAGGGAAGAGATTGATAGTGACGGGAGATTGCAAAAAGGGCGTCAAGCAGTTGGAAAAGTTCCTTCTGAAAGGCGCGCGCTCGTCGGCCACGCTTTCGCTCTCCAAAGGGCCGTCGTCCAGCATCTTCGCCACACTTCTACGTATTCCTGGAGTCGGTTCACTGTTACGGCGTCGTTTGAGAATCCGGTCGGTTCTGAAGGTGTGCTCGAAGGAGGAGTGCGACTTCATCGACAAATATTATCTCCACAACTATTACACCTTTTGTAAACCTTCGTGCGTGTACAAATACGAAGAGGGAGACGAAGAAGCGAAACGCCGGCTCTACATTTCCTTCGAGTGTGACAAGGACGGAGAGTTGCACCACATGTGGCGACCTGCGAGCCACAACGGACTCAAAGACCTGGCGTTGATGCGCGATACGTGTTTTCTCCACATCTTATTCGCCTGATTGTCAGGATCTGTTTTCTGTATTGTATCAAGTAAAGTTTGAGATAAGTTTGAATCTTCGAGCAAATCGGTGATGCGAAGACTGAGTACAAAAAAATCAGTCACATTTGAATCTAGCAAAACATTAGGGTTCTCCGAAGCCGTAGAAGTTTAAGGCGGTTTTGCCTTTCGCGGTTTTGTCTTTTGCGGTTTTATTTCGCTATTTTTTTTGCTGTCCGGGTGCGGTCGGGACCATGTCGAACCCACGACGTCAAAACTGGAGAAACATCGCAAGATCCTACGGCGGTAATTGACCGTACATTTATAACTTTCCTAGTCAATCGTAACTACTTCTTTTGAAGCCTTCTCATCTAACCTTTTCATTTGTTAATTAAGGCACATTAAAGTTACAACAAGCTGCTTCTTGCCAAAGTTTGTATTATGTACCTCAACTCTAGAAATGAGGACGAGCTTGGGCCACTTAGACCCTTGGAAAATGTCCAACTGATGGCGCTACGCATTTTATACAGTGACTCTCTTTAGAGAAGGAACATTTCATTTCAGCCATTCTACAAACCCAGTCGTGTCAGGAGCTATGTTAAAAATGTTAAAACCGGTGAGCCGAGTCTTTACAGGAAATTCGACACCTCAAAGCGTCGCTTTTAATCACCATTTACGTGTTGCGGTTATTAGGTCATTTCCAGGGCGTTTCGAGATGGACAGAGTCCCGATTGCCTTTCTCGAACATCTTTATGCAATTTCGACCATTTTCGGACTTTCGCAGGCGAAGGAACTGTCCGGACAATTCGGGAAACTTGCGCGCCACACGTTCGAACAGTGGACTTGCTATGTGTGTTCCGTGCAAGATGGGCGCGTAGGATCTACAAGCTATCGACAATTCATAAGAAGTGATCAAGAAGATGTAACGCCCGAAGAAATCGCAGCCGTTCCAAAGAAGTTCGTTCGGGAAATTTGGATCTTCGTAGAGGATGCGGAGGTTGAAAACGTGTCTCGACGTCTTGTTCGACAGTTCCCCCATGCCGAGCAAAGCTTCGTACTAGATACTTCGACCATAAACAAGGCCTGGGTCGACTTCGCGTGCTCGCTAAACATGTTGCAACGTGTTATGATCAAGCATAAGTTGGACGACGACTCGCTGCGACTCTTTCAGAAGCTCATCACGGGCCGGAAGCTTTTCGCGCTTGTGATGCCACCAGAAGTCTGCGAGGGTGCTATTATGGAATTGCCAAAGTCTCTCCTCTGCCAAGATCAATTCACGGTTCTACAAATTGAGGATTCTATTGGTGGAGCTTGGAGGACGGCGCCTCTCCAAGAAGTTCTGGAGTTCTGGACAGAAAACAGTGACAGACTCCGAGGGAAGAACTTACTTATTAATGTGTATTCCATTGATATGAATTGCAAGAGTGGCGTCAAGCAGCTGGAAAAGTTCTTGCTCAACAGGGCATCGGCCATGGGACATCCTCCTGGAGTCGCTTCACGTACACGGCGTTGCTTGACAATCCAGTCGGTTCTGAAGGTGTGCTCGAAGGAGGAGTGCGACTTCATTGAAAGGAACTACCAACACGTCAGGAACTACTGTCAGCCCTTCTATAAACCGTCCTGCGTCTACAAGTACGAAGAAGGAGAGGAAGAAGAAAAACGTCGACTATACATTTCTTTCGAGTGTGGCAAGGAAATTCAGCCGTGCGAAAAGTGGCGTCGGGCGAGTCACGAAGGTCACAAGGACCTCTCCTTGATGCATAATATTTCTCTCCTACATATAATGTTCGCCTGATTCATCAGAGTGATTTAAAAACCTTCGTTTATAAATTAAATAAAGCGTTTATAAATTCGTAATGTAATTCCAGTGTTGCGCAGACTTTATTGACTTTATTGCATACGAGCGGCATTTTTACACGTAGTCATTTTCTTTTCTATTTTGTACCAATTCTTGGCTGGTTCTCACTTTGCGACCGCCGTTCTACAGGACCGATCTTTGCACCTCTGTAGAATCGGGAAAATCAGAAATCAGTTCCACTCATCGTTCATTCATTCATCATTCTATTTAGGTGGTTCGTCAGAGACGGCACATCGCTGGGATCCAGGACAGTTACGGGAACCAGTGGCAGTTACGACAGTTTTTTTCTATTGGCGGCATCAGTGGGAATTCGCTTCCGGGAAGAACCGTAGCAGTCATGCTGGAGGAAATTCGAGGACACAAAGAACTGAGGGATACCTTTAGTACGTGACCTATCTATTGAAGCGACAACCTTCTCGATTTTTCTCCAAACAGTTGTCGTTCCATATGCAAGAACCCGATAGTTTCAGCTATTACATTTCAAGATTAGAAACGAAAGTGGTGACCTAATAATTATCGGCGGCGCCGTCTTCGTCAAACTAGGCGACGACGTCTTTACGCAGTCACTTTTTTATTCAGTTTTTTCCAAAACGAGAGGACAACGGCCTATTTATCCTGTAGGGTCCAGTAGATATTCCTGCAAGTGCAGCTGGACTTCTTCAATGAAAAGGAGAGTTATACGGTCCATAGCGATTACTGAGGTGATGCACTTTCGCTTCTTCATCTCATGCATCGCTGAAATTGACATCGCTAAACCATAGGAGATCGGCTTTTTCTTGTTGGCTACCAAAAATGGCTTCTTTTAGTGGCGGCTTTGAAATGTTAAAGCGGTTCCTGGAGGAATTGGGGCAAGCTTCTTGATTGGAATGGACGATAAAGGACAATATAAGACCTATGTAATTTTTCACTATCGCTATTTATTAAAACAAAAATATTCAAAACCAGATAATGTAACCTAATGCAGCGAAGGAGAAATACAAAGCAAAGTTCTAGTATGTTGAAAGTCAACCTCGATTTTCTCCCTTAAGACCTCTCCCGTAAGGCGGCCACAAATGTTCCGATAGCGTTTAGAAATGACGAAAGAGAAGTGCATCTTTCTTGGCCTGCTTAAAAAAGCGTCGATCACTCCTTTGAGAAAGACTTCGTTAGAAACCGGCCCAGAGGAGGAGGCGATGCTTAACTTTTCAAATTTCTCGGAGGCCACGAATCTCAAGAGGACTGGGAAGAACTCTTTTGTCACGCGGACGTCGTAGCAGGTCAAGCAGCTCAGAGTTCCTCGGTGGATGATTCGAGTGAGTCGTTCCGTCGGCAGGGCCACATTCGCCTTGCCCAAGTAGAAAGAACTGACCCTAGAGGGCGCAAGGCAAAGCTTCTCCACTAGAGGCGAACTTTTAAAATCTGCAAATAGATCCAAGTAGCACGGATGGCCTTTCCGAAGATGCTTCTTCAGAAGCTGGAAGTTTGCCTTGGTCATAGGGTGGCGATCTTCCTTCTTCCATCCACCTTCTTTGTGGATTGCGATGCCTTCCAGAACGAATTGGTCAAGATCTTCGAAAGGTAAAGGCTTTTCTCGGCATGACTTGAGATAGAAGACTTTCTCAGGTTCAAGGAAGACCTCGAGATGGGCCAGCTTTCTGGCCCCTTTTTTGGCGGCGACTCTGCCCCAGGTAGATGGGTACTTGGGGAGCTTTCTCGGCGCGAAAAGATACTCCAGGTGCAGTAGAACTTCCTCGATAAAACGGCGGGGTACACGGTCCATTGCGATTTGGAAGGAGGAGGCTGAAATAAGCTTACTGAAATAAGGTTGGAAGTCATGCATTTCTGTTCGCATCGCATAACATCGTTTAAGGTGTGGATCTTTTCTTATCTGGCTATCAAAAACCCCTAGAATTATAAACAGTCCTTCTGAAGTGCACAATCCCTCTGTGATCGGCGTTAAATGGGTCCTGGCTTCGCTGTTCTCGGACAAAGGCTCTAATTCAGGAAGAACGTCCTTGACGATGGCTCTTCATTACCGAGGAACGCGAAGTGCCCTTCCAATAACACGCTGAACTTTCCTGATTACCCTTTTCACGCCCAAGGGGCACTTCTGAATAGAGTCGATTTTCCGCCTTGTGTTTTTGTCGTTGAGATTCGTGCATTACCGTAACCCCAGAGTGCGTAAACCTTGAACAGATCTTGCCTACTTCTAGGAAAGGTTGACGTTCATTAAATCTTCTCGGTAGTTTCTTCTATGTTCCTTATTCGCTTCATCATCATTAAGTACCATTAATCATCTTCCTTTATCCCCATTTAGCTTTACTAAAACTCTTAATTCTCACCTTAGGGAACTGTTATGTCTATCCGCCACTAGTTCCCCCTTCACTAATTGGCGAAACGCCTTCTTCACTCGGGCCGCTCATTACTTCTTCAGCATAACACTCCGAATCACGCAGTCGCCTGGACAAGCACAAAGACGCATGTTGACAGTCTCCTCTTCTACTTGAGCTCCCTGCCTGCTTTGCCCCCTTTGCTCTCCGATTCTTATTTCCGCGCTCTTCATTGTCTTCTGGGTCTATTTTCTCCCTTTCTTGTGGGCGTTTGTTGAAGGGATTCTGAGAGTTTCTACTTTTAGATTCCTGTCTCTAAGGAACGCACAGCCATAGCCTTGGCTCGTATTAAAGGAGGGCTACACATCCCGAGTTTCAGCGCCTATATAATACGTATTACAGTTTCCTCTCTTATGTGACCGCGTCAAATATCGTCAGTGCCCTGCTCCACTGCCCCTAACCTGCCCCACTGCTTCAGATTGTCATGCAAGCGCTCCCCTACATCGCCCTGGCCGAGTACATCGCCGTCATCCTCCTTGGCACGGCCGCCGTCTGCATCTCTACCGTATCCCTCTTGTCCACACAGGTCGCCTGGAAGAAGAGGGCCGTCCAGGCGCCCAACCGCATGATGGGACTCTTCACGGCGACCGCCATGGCCATGACGGGGACCAACGCGGTCCAGATGACCTACATGGCCGCGCTCTGGAACCCCCTCTGTAGGCTACCGTAACCAGCTAGGGTAAATGTAAAGGTTGAACGATCTTTAGACCACGAGCACGATACGACGCTCATGCGCTACATCGGCACGGTCTCCCTGATCACGGTTAACTCCTACGAGATCTCTACGCTCCTGCTGACGGCCGACCGCTGCGCCTTCGTCCTCTGGCCGGCACGGCGTCTCAAGCTCGAGAAGTGCTTCTTCGTGCTGAATCTAGTCATTATCGGCTTCATCATCTGCGGCGTTTCCTACTTGGGCATCACCGACTCCGTCCCGGCCACTCTTCCTGACAGTGAGTCTTCTAGGGGAGGGATAGTCAGAGCACTAAATGGATCCGATAAATTCGTGTTTTCCTTTTCCGCGTCTTTAGGAATACTTACGAGTCTTTAGGAATACTAAATAGACCTCGGAAATACTCTATCTGGTAAAGGTCAAATTCTTTCAATCGGTTTTTCTTTCAATCGGTTTTCAAAATTTTTTCAAAAATAATTTTGGGAGATGCCAGCTAAAAGTTGCAACCCTCGCAACATAAATATGGACACACAGTTTTGGGTTTCAATGCTTTATTCTCAAATCTCACACTCAAACGCGTCTTATCGCTTACGCATCCTGGAAACACCCTCAATTTCATCTTGGATTCTCCTCTTCTGTGGTTTCCTCGCCGCCGAGCGTCCCTCCTTGAGCTGGTCGATGTGGATGAGTCTTCCCAGCTCCCTGCCATGGACGAACTCGAAGTCGAGGGTCATCTGTTCGTCGAAGGTGGCCATCTGCTGCGCGCAGAGGAAGACTTCGTTGTTGAAGTAGTGCAGTTGCTCCCCGATCTGGACGATCTTGCCCTTCTTCCGGTCGGGCACCAGTCCGATGAACAAGTTCTTCTGGATCCGATCGTGGTTGGAGCACATGGTGTCGTACTTCTGCGGACAGATGTGCACTCGGCGGAACTGCCCCGTCCTCATGAGGGCGCTCTTGAGGACGCGGAGCTTGGCCTCTACGAGCGAGGCGAAGGCGCTGTGCGTCTCGCGATTCTGGGAGCTGCAGCCGATCATCACGAAGTAGTTGTAGCGGCTGAAGAAGTTCACCTTCTGGAAGAGGCTCTTCCAGGTCTCCTTCCCCTCCAGGATCTCCTGGGTCATCTGCAGAGCGTCTCTGCTCTCCCGAAGGAGCACGTCCAAGTGGAAGCTGGACACGTTGACGGCGGAGTTCTGCTCTGGGTAGCACGGGGTGATTATGGGCATCAAGTGGTGCCTGTCCCGGTAGTTGACCTGAGGGTTCCAGACCACCTTGTTGAACTTGAAACTCGTGTTCTCCTGGGTCCTCTCCTTGAGGAAGACGGGTTCGGGCCACTTCCAGGTGGAGACGAAGCGGAAGAAGGCTTCTAGAAGCCGGGGAGGGGAGGCG
>KN169100.1:0-11206 GCA_000757755.1 Steinernema glaseri
ACCCAACGCCACCGGAGCTAACACAGCAGGAGTCCGGAGTCCCTGGTATGCCACCACAGGAAGCGCAACAACGATACTGGTTACGGGAAGAAACTGGTTGCGATATCAACCCCCCTCGGCAATATCCTCGATTTCCTCAGGATCCTCCTCGGTGTTATGAATATCTACCGCGCCCTACGGAACACAACAGCATCGTTCGTTTCCCATCCGAGCCATTAACATGTTACATGAACGTGTGTCATGCCAAGCAGGCATTACTGTCTTACGAACATGCGAAGAAGTCGGGAGGAAAGTTGGTAATCTGGGTAGATGACTCAGATCCGACGAAAGACAACGTGCACTTTGAGAACGTGTTGAGGGACGATTTGGACCAGCTGAAGATAACGCCTGATGCTTGGACATACTCATCAGATCATTTTGATATTATGCTCAAATTCTGTGAGTATTTGCTCAAAGATAAGCTGGCCTACGCCGATGACTTCGACATGGACAGGATGCAGAAAGAGCGCAAGGAACGGAAGGACTCTGAAAACCGCAGCAACAGTTAGTTCTCCGCTTGATTCAATCCTTACGGAGACGTTTGTTTCAGCCCCCGAGAAGAATCTGGAGATGTGGGAAGAGATGAAGAAATGCACCGAGAGGGGCCAGCAATGGTGTATCCGATTCCAGTACGATTCGCCGTGCAACCATATGGTCCGAGATCCGATAATCTACCGCTGCAAGGACGTGATGCACGGCCGTACAGGAGACCACTACAAGTGAGTATCTTTGGACGTTATGAATAAAAGTGAAATCAAGAGGGGGAGGAACCATGGGAGAGCTAAACTTAACCAGCTTCTTTCAGGGTCTACCCAACATACGACTTCGCCTCTGCAATCGTTGACGATTCACAGGGTGTTACAGATGTATTCCGTACAACATACGATCGTAATCATGTTGACCTGTTATCTTGGCTCTGTTCCGAACTCTTACTGGTTCAAGCCTATGTCAGAAGACAGATCCGTCCCGTCATCCCATACACAGTCGCTCACAAGCGAAAGCTTGAGTGGCTTGTTAGACGTGGACATGTCAGCGGCTACGACGATCCCCGGCTCCCGACAGTAAGGGGACTCATGCGTCGAGGATTGCAGCTTGAAGCGCTCAAAGAGTGTGTCTTGAAGCCGTGGGCCTACGGGGACGAAGCCTCAGTAAACTGGGGTGATCTCTGGTTCTATAACCGGACTTTAATTGATCCCATCGCAGCTGACTATACCGCCTTAAGTACAGTCAAACCCCTGGTTCCTGTACATTTGGTAGGGTACAACAGAATAGGATTGCAGCCGAGAAATGACTCCATTGGCAGCAAAAGTCTCTGGTTCACGAGGAACGTCTGGATCGAGGAGGTCGATGCGGTAGCGATGAATGAAGGCGATGCTTTCATCTTCTTCCACCTTGGGAAATACAAAGTAGTGAAAGTCGAGAAGGAGCAGGGCATTGTAAAGAAGATCGTTGCGCAAAAGGATGACTCTTTTGAGAACATCTTGGTTAGCAGGGTCTGGTGGCGACGGAATCGCTCAGTACTCGACAGCATCGTTTGTGATCGTTGATCCATTATAACTTTCCAACCTTCCATCTTTAGGTGCCGTGTATTTCCTTCGACGACTCCGTCCCTCTTTCCCGAACGATCCCGGTCCGTGTTTCCGAATATGACCACCTTCTTTCCGTGATAGCTATAGAAAGGAAGAAATGCTGGAAGAACTTCTTGAGGTCCGACAGCCTGAAGGAAGTCGATCTTCAGGGAGAACCTGCCATGAAGGATATCAAGAAGGGCGACATCATCCGGATTCAACGGAAGGGCTTCTTCATCTGTGATGTACCGCACAGCGCAACCGCTCCGCTCCAGCTGATTGCCATTCCCGAGCCTGGAATGTTGACCAATCATAGGTCGTGTCTGTATGGGAAGTTAAGAAATCCACCTCAACAAAAACCAGATCTTCCTCCGATGCCACCGCAACAGCAGCACGGAATCCCTCTCGATAGTCCACGCGAACAGGTATGACGTGATATGATGGAAAGTTATTCTACTAATGTTTAGGTGTTTGAGAACGTTGATCTTAACGCTTGTACTTCGAGAGAAATGCCGACATCCAGCAATGAAGAAGGTCACGCCACGCCACCGGATCCAACACAGCAGCAATTCGGAGTCCCTCCTAAGCCACCGCAACAGCAGCACGAATTCCCTCCGGTGCCTTCGCGCCTTCAGCCTGGACTTCCTCCGATGCATCAACAGCAACCCGGTGTCCCTCCAGTGCCTTCTCAACAACATCCTGGAGTCCCTGGTATGCCACCGCAGCCACAGGAAGGAATTCCTCCGATGCCTCCTCAACAGCAGCATGGATTCCCTCCGATGCTACCGCAACAACAACACGGAGTCCCTCTCAAGGGATCCACTGCTGAACAAGAGGATCCAAACGATCAGGTAGATATTGTTCAGGTAGATATCGATCAGGTAGAATGTTCAGATATTTGACGTCGGCCCTGAATGGCTTGCGTTCATCAAAGGCGAGGATCGTCCCACGCAACCGCAGTCAACACAACAGCAGCGCGAATTTCCTCCAGTGCCTCCTCAGCAGCACGAACTCTCCCAGATGCCTCCGCAACAGCAACCCGGGGTCCCTGATATGCCACCGCTGCAACAGGCCGAAGTCCCTCCAATGCCCCCTCAACAGCAGCATAACTTCCCTCCGATGCCTCAACATCAACAGTCTGGAGTCCCTCGAGAAGAAATACCGACATCCATCAATGGTGAACAGGTATGGGCACAAATTCAACGATATAAAATTATGTGAACAATATCCAGGTGTTCGAGAACGTTGATTTTAACGCTTGTGCTTCGAGAGAAATGCCGACATGCATCAATGAAGAAGGTCACGCCACGCCACCGGATCCAACACAGCAGCAGTCCGGAATCCTTCCGATGCCACCGCAACAGCACCAACTCTCCCAGATGCCTCCTCAACAGCAGCACGGATTCTCTCCGGTGCCTCCTCAACAGCAGCACGGATTCCCTCCGATGCCTCCTCAACAGCAGCACGGATTGTCTCCAGTGCCTCCTCAACAGAAGCACGAGCTCACCCATATGCCTCCGAAGCAGCAACCCGGAGTCCCTCTCGATGATTCCGGTCCACGCGAACAGGTATTACGTGATATAATGCAAAATAATGTATGCTAGTGGTGTTTAGGTGTTTGAGAACGTTGATCTTAACGCTTCTGCTTCGGGAGAAATGCCGACGTCCATCAACACTGACACCGACTTCGGGCGAAACGCCGACGTTCACCCCACGCCACCGGAGCATCCGCAGCAGCAATCCGGAGTCCCTGGTGTGCCACCACGGAAACCGCCACAACGCCGTCGACGTCCATCATTGGTGAGGTACACCCCACGCCATCGGATCCAACACAGCAGCAACCCGGAGTCCGTCCGATGTCATCGCAAGGATGATGCCACCGGCAGTGAGCGGTGATGCCACCGGGAGTCAGCGGTCTCCCTCCTGCTATTCCTCCATTCAACCCAGCTGGCGGCAATCCGTTCGCACGTCCTCCTGGACTAAAATGTGTTTACGATGCGCTTGAGCGTGGAGTGGGTTATTGTAGTACAGTGTTGTGTTCTAAATGTTTGATGTAAAAGAGTAAAGAGAATTTTTCTTGATTCGCATGTTCACTTGTATATAGTAATAAAATTGGTCGGAGAAGAAAGCGCCTCCAGTCAGCGACTCGTCGGGTTCTACGTCAAACAGCATGTAGCATTTCCTCGTGTTCCCGACTGTCTTCACGGATTTGATCGCTTTCTGCTTTTCCAGTGACTTAAGTAGCCGGGTCAGCTGCGCTTGTGGTAGTCCAGTGCGTTCTCTTATGTCGCGAATCCAAATTCCAGTGCTGTTGGCATCAGCAATGGCTTCGTAGACCTTAAACGTATGTCGTTTTATTACCGAAATAGCCGATAAGCATACCGCTTGCTCCTCGGCGGTCCCAAATCGTACACCTTGTTGCTTCTTGAGGCGAAGGATGAAACTGCCTCTCAACCCGTTGATGATTTCTAGCGTTCCCGATCCAAGGAGCCGGTTTACAGCAGCCACACGCTGTTCGGTGGTGTAGACGCCCTCGGTAAGCTTCGTTAACTCTTCATTACTCATGCTTTCGTTCTGCTGAATAAGCGTCAAAATATCCCGATCTAGCTGCTGATCCGTGTCCTCCACTACATGCGAGGAACTCTCCTCTTTGGGCTCAATTTTGACGCGAGCCATTGGATCTGTAAGCAAATCTTTAGAGAATGCGAGACAGTTTCAACATAAAACCGAAACATCGTAGGCGCAAAGTCACACATTACTCGCCCAAATGAACACAACCGTTCAGCGCCGAAAAGATAAAACTCCGGAAAATTCGTTCAAAATTTTATGACGATCCGACACAAATAGGAAAACAAGCAACAGATCCAACAGGCTTGCAAGGCCAGAGAAACCTACCAAAGCAAAACTTTCGGTGAAGTACAGCATCGCTTCGACATTTCTCAGTGGTCCCGCCACGGAGACCTTTGTCCTGGCTCCAGCTGTTGATTCCGAGTTGCACAACAGTTACCGGATGCTGAAGAACGTCTTCCGCTTGAATTCGCGCTCTCTGCTCCGGTTGTCCGGTCCGGACACCGAGAGCTTCTTGCAAGGTCTCATCTCCAAGGACATCGGGTTCGTCTGTCTCGTTTTGCAGAGTTTCAAATGCAATTTAGGAAGTGCGATGTGGACGGAGCGGTCTATTCGTTTCTGTTCAACCCGAAGGGTCGGATTCAACAGGACCTCTTCCTCTACAAGGAGCCTTCGTCATCGTTTCTCGTCGAATGCGACGCGACAGCCGTCGCGAAGCTGAAGAAGACGCTTCTCTTCTACCGTCTCCGCAAGAAGGTGCAGATCGACGATGTCGACGACACCGTGCAATTCTCCACGGATCCTGAGTACCGTCCAGCACACTCGCTTCTCACCGTCGAAGACCCTCGCGTTCCCGGCTTTGGGCGCCGTAGTATCGTCCCAGCCGAGGTCGACAAGATGCCCAGTCCGGAGGAGGGGTACCTGAAACATCGTCTCCAGTGGGGCATTCCGGAAGGTGTTGCCGAGTGCGGCGACCAGTTGCCGTACCAGATGAATGGAGATCTTGTGAACGCTGTCAGCCTGGACAAGGGATGTTATGTCGGACAGGAGCTGACGGCGCGAACTTACCACACCGGAGTTATCCGTCGCCGAGTGATGCCGTTTATCGCTGAAGACGTTGTGGACGAGACCGCCGACGTCGTGGACGCAGGAGGTGTTCGCCGTGGGAAGATCGTTAGATCACTCGGCAATATTGGATTGGCATTGTCTTCATTGGATTCAGTGGAATCCCAACTTTTTATTGGAAAAGTCCCGGCCAAGTTATCAATTCCGAATTGGTGGCCCAAAGATAGGAGATAGAAGACATATGATAGATTATGTATATGTAGAATAAAATGTCTAATACTTCCGGCTTATCTATCCCTGTCCTGATTCATTTCGGTGCTGACTACCTTTAATTGAGTCCTATGCGTTATGTTCTCCTTTTCTTCCAGGACTGCTCAAAATGTCGAGCAAACACCTGCGTATGAAACTTCTCGAGAAGGAGGAGAACGGAAACGAAGTAGAAGAGGTGAGTTGGCGACCGAAAGCTTTGGATAACCGGCCCCACTATTCAGAGCTCTGGCGAAGAAGAGGAGCAGCAGACTCGGAAAGCTCCGATCAATCGCTTCGCCGCTCTAGGATTGATGGAAGACGACGACGATGAGGAAGAAGAGGAGAAGCCATCGGAGGTGAATCCAGCGCCAGTTAGCTCTGCTGCCACAGAGAAAAAGAGGAAGAAGAACAAGAACCGAAAAAATAAGAAGAAGACGAATAAGAAAAATGATGAGGACGAAGAAAGAGCTCCTGAAGGCGATGATGAAACCGAAACGCTGTCGGCGGCTGACGCAAAGGAGCGCGCTAAGCTCTACGCCAGGTATCTCGCTGTGGATGCGCAGGGCGTCAACGCGGAGAACGAAATGAAGCGCCTGCTGGGCAAAGCGTTCGGAGCGGCATCAGGAGGCAATAACTCGAAGCGACGAAATGCCACATTTGTGCCGGGAAGGATCGTAAAGGCCAAACCGAACTGGCCTCCGTTGGTGGCGGGCCTCGGCACTGAGGTAGTCCGGGAGGAGAATGGGACGACATGGTTCAAATTTGTACACAACAATAATTACCGAGAACTTCAACAACTGTTCTGGGCTGGAGAGAAGAGCTACGACCACAGTCTTATTCAGGTATGTCATGGTATCCTATAAATGTGCTGAGTTCGATGTGTTTCTTCAGATGATTCTGCAGCAAAACCCGTTTCATCTGGATTCACTGCTCATCACCGCAAACATGATGAGGGTCCAGGAGGATGTTCAAGTGGCGAGAGATCTGATCGGTATGTTTTTTTTGTTTACACTTATACTCCGTTACCATTATCACCGAAGAGGACGAAGCGATAGTACCGTATTCTTTTTAGACGGTTTTTAACCCGTGTCCAGGTTCTCTTAGGAGGCATGATGATTTTTTGTTTTGCAATTAATCTATCGTATTTCCGAATACTTCAGTAGATTTTGTGGAAAAGATGTATTCTCTAAAAACGAAACGAAACAAAACAAAATATCCTGATGACAATATCATAATCAACATAAACACACAATAACAAGAAGGAGGAAAAAGAATGTCAATTGAAGATTGCTCGCCTAGTTGGACATAGTCCCCTACTGCTTCGCTTTCTCCAGTAACTCTCGATCGTACATATACTCCCCGAGTCCTCCGCCAACCCGGCGACAGTGGTTCAAGCGACGCGCCATGTTTTCGATCTCATTTACTTGCTCTCGTAGGTAGTTCTTCTGTAGGAAGTTGCGGCAGTCAGGGTCCGATTTTGAGTCCACAACGCTGTGGAGCTCAAGAAGAGCGGTATTGTTTGCACGCTCAAGCTCTAAAGCTGTTCGGAAAGCCAGCTCAAGATTTTCCCATTCTTGTTTTTGTGGTTTCTAAATTTTATTGTACTTTAATGAGTTCTGATTGCGATTTTACCATAACGTTGTGGAGCACCACTCGTCCTCCCCTTCTGACCTGATACTCCATTAGTTTATCGGCGTGCTGCTTCTCCTCCATGGACTGCTTCATAAAGTAGGCTTGAGCACCGGGCAGTGCAACCTCAACGTGAGCGAAATGATTGGCCTAAATATGAATGGTTTTCTTAAATATGTCCGTTTATACCATTGCGAGATATGTGTAGCTGGCGAGGAGTTCATTGTTAACCTGGTTGTTAACCGCCGCTTCGATCTCACTGTCGTAGTTCTGACGTGCTAAGATGCTGGCCATGTGAATCTAGAACAGCCACGATATAAGAGCCAAAAAACCAACGTCTTCCCCGTGCAGGACTAAAGAGCGAGAATAAGGACGCGGCGACGATGAAAACAACTTGTGACCACGGTTGTTTACTAGTTTTGGGTAGAGCTCTCACCCTCTATGCTGTTTGTCTTATCGATCTATCGAAATATTGCGCAAAGACATGTCCTTCTAATTTTAGAACGGGGTGTTTATGCCTGCGACATGTCAACAAACGCTCCCTTCTTCATCTTTGACCCGAACCACCGCCTCGACTACCATCAGAGGGAGAATCGGGCCTTCTTCCTGCTCCTCCACCGGTTAATGCGAAATGCCGGCGACAGACGATGCTTCTACACTGCCCTCCAACTGTGCAAGCTGATTCTGCTGAAGGATCCCGACGGCGATGAACTGGCTACTCTTCTGGAAATCGACACGTGGGCCCTGAAGGCGAAGGAGTACTGGTACGTAATCGACCTTTTCGACAACTTCACGGTTAGTTTTGATGCCTTTATCAGAATTTGTTCAAGATACTTCTTTTCAGCATAAACGAATGGATCTGCTCCCTAATTTCCTGTATTCAGTCGCATTGGCGTACTTCCGCCTCGGAGAGGGGTACGAGCAGAAGGCGTCCGAAGCGGTCAGTTCCGAGATTTCATGTTTACCGTATAACATAAGCATTTTAGTTGCAAAGAGCGCTGCTGAGCTTCCCTACCGTACTCACGCAACTTCTCGACAAGATGGGCATCCAGCCGGATAAGAGTATTGACAACAACACGGAGATGAATGCCTTCGCACACGATAAGATGACTCCAGGCTTTAAGATGTTGTCCGACATCTACGTCCATCACAGTCATGAGCTGTGGAAGGAACCCGAGGTGCTCGCATGGCTGGAGGCAGAGAGTACGAAGATCGTCCCGCGGTTTTCAAAGGAGCTGAAGAAGGAATTCCGGGAGAAGAAGGAGCTGTAGGTTCATCGGATAGAGTCGCAAAACATTGCTACTGTTTAGGATGAGCCGACGCTTTCTCGGAATTCCTTTCAACATCATGCGTCATGCCGTGATCTACGAGATTACCACTAGTGGCGACCGCATCATCACGGACCCCGTGCCACCTCTGCCGGAAAAGAGTCTCGAGGATTATCCGATGATACTGGTCGCTGAGGAGCCTCAACACATTGACGATGGATTTATCGCAGGATTTCTCAACTCGCTACTGCCAGGTTATGACGGGGTAAGTAGTACTTCGATACCCGTTATTTACACACAACGTGATAATGTGAGCACTCGTTAGAACGGGATTATGCTAGGTTTGACGAATTCGAACATCAGGACGAGGGCGCTCATTGTGAGACAGTAGAGGAAAATGCATAGAACGGCGTGTGGTCTAAAAGGTAAAGGTTAGGTTTTCCACGTATACAAACAAATAGTGCTTGGGGACTATGTGCACTCACTGTCTGTGAACGGAACCTTGTTTGTCGAATTTTCGTATTTACTTTCACTTATGAAGGGGTTGGCTAAATCCATGAGGTACCGTAAGCAACTTACGTTTTTAACTGCACCGATTCGGTGATCATGAGGCGACCCTTGACGTCATCAGCGTCGTCTGAGCACTCTAAAGATATAAGTCTTCCGGATACCGTCTTACAATCTTAGATTTACCGACAGTGCGACGAGAGTTGAACATGTTTCAGACGGAGTCGCTCTCCGACCAGGTCAACGCGATCGTCGCGCGGTTAGGAGACGCGGTGAACTCCTTTATTCCCACACGAGGAGCGGCTACAGAGGAGCAGGGCAGAGAGCCGGACGGAAATCCCGAGCGAGACGAGCACCAGGGAGGACGCGACAATTGAAGAGCCGCTTTCGCGAGTACAAGTGAGTTTATTTGTTTGGTTTTGACGGAGAAATGAAGAAGTTGGGACGCGACAACGTGAGAGGTGGAGACATTACATTAAGCAGATTTGTAAACTTGATGCATTCTTTGAGCTTCGAATTCCGGACCTGAACAAAATTCTGTTACGCAAGCAGAAATACTGAAAGCACGCAAGCGCGAACGTAACAGGTGCGTATTTGAGGTTTTACGAGCGAATAAATCTCGTTTGGACGCGTGCACTTAAAACACATAGTGCGCATGAGGCTTGAGGCGCGAATATCGATGAATAGCATTAGGAACTAGGAAGCGGATGGCGCGTACTTTAACGCTGTTCTGAGCCCTTAACGATATTGCAAAAACGACGGCACAAATTGGTGGTACCTTGCACGGCCCTCTACATGATTTTGTGCCTGGAACCAAAAATTCTCGCAAATCGGACAGAACTCTTCATTTTATCTGGGACACACGAGATAAGGTCTCACACGATTATAGCTTAAATACAGCCTGATCTCCATAAATATCTAATATAGCGTATTTCAGAGTTCTATTGCCACTCCAGCTGTGATTCCTATCCGGGTTGTTCTACCGTCAGCTATAAGGTTAAATATAAATCTGTGTTTAAGCTCTTAAGCACTGTTTGCCTAAGTTTTGCGAGACGTTGAACTGGTGGAACAAGAGGACGAAACGGAAAGGATTAGTAGGGGCAAGCGGCGGCCCTATCCTCTATGTGCACGTTTCGTCTCCCGGGGCGGCGACGCAGCGACGCCTAAGGGGGCTGAAAGGCGTGGCTGGCCTTCTTCGAGCAGGTAATCAATTAGCCGTTCTTGTTTCGGAGGGCGACACCTTCGGAGAATATGGATCCGCGCTTACGTCAGAAAGCAAATAGAGGGGATCGCCGGATAATTGCAGTTTCGGACGCGCGATGGAGAGGGACGATTCCAATCGATGTGACACGATAACGGTTTCCTCTCGCCGGCAGCGGATAACATCGTTCAATCCATATGGGATGATGTCACGGCGTAAATCTTCTTCCGAGACTTAATGCGCTCGGAAACGACGACTTTCGCTGGTGACGAATGCGGCGTCCCTTAAGTGCATTCCCGAAACGGTCACATTTTTGGAAAATTAGTGCCTTAAGGTGTCAGGACTCGGGGTTCGACGTGCAATTGGAGTGATTCGGAAGCGGTTTTAAGGCGATAATCGCTTCTATCTCGTGCGATGGATAACACGGTGGCTCTGAACACCGATATTCCGAATCCCAGGAATCTCGAAGGTAAAAATAGACGCACTAGAGGGTGAGAGTCGCCCTGTGAAACTCTATTAAGTCGACGCCTCGGTCTCCCACAGAACTAGAATCCTTCGAGAATGTTGTTTTAAGGGTGAGAGTTGGTGTTGTTGGTGCATTACCTGGGTAGAGGGACATTGATGGTGTACTTGTAAGAAATTGGGGTAACTTGACATGCGACGAATTCTTAGCTGCCCATTGGACACCTTCGCTTAGGTCCATCGTTCAAGGCAACTTCCTATCTTAAAGATCGTCCAATCGCCCTATCTATCTGGATTGTTCCTAAGCATAACAAGGTAGAAGGATACGATGACGTTGTGGACATTTGAGAACCGATGAGCGAGCGCCATCGTCAAGGTCTTCCTGCCTTTAATGATGTGCTTCCTGTTGGGTCGTCTAGGATAGATCCTACGCAGGCAGATAAGGAAGTGGACGTGGAAATTACGATAAGGGGGACGTTTACGAGAATGTGAAAGTTATAAATATAGAAACCCTTAGAGTAATGTAAGTGTACATGTGGAAGCAGCGTTTCCGCATTCTCTGCTTCGAGAACAACCAGTTCTGCTGTTCCACTCCTAATCAGATTTTATCCACCGTTCGGCAAACGACGCCTCCAAAGAGAACACCCGAA
>KN169102.1:0-12262 GCA_000757755.1 Steinernema glaseri
TGCCCACTTCTTTGCGTTACAGAACTTATTACGCACCCTGTAGTGTTCTTCTTTGGAAAATGCTTAAACCGATCTCAAAGCCTCAAGCTGAAATGAAGGTTTTCCCGTCTCGCTTTGGATTGGCTGTCCGAGAGCTAGCCCTTAATTCACACATTTGCGAGAATGCGAAGGCGTTAATGAGACATGTTACTTATTTGTGATTATGCCCTTCTTCAGAAATTAGTTAACGCTCAAATCTCAAATTTCAAACGTCTTAATTATCTCGAGTTATAGGTTGAAGCTGAAATGAAGGGTTGCATCTATCACACGTGTTCTACATCCCACAAGCTTACAGAAGGCTATAGATCAGCCTTTAAGAGGCCGGACTTTCGTTTTGGCAAAGTAGAAACACTTTGGATAGCAACCCACCTTCTCGGTAATGACGCCCAACGCCGGGACGAAGTACTCGTCACAAACAATGGCCAAAGCTACGAACATGTAGATGAGGCCGCAGAAGTGGAGCACAATGGCTCCCCTCTGGCGCTGTTCCACCGTGAAAAGGTCCGGCGGGAAGACGTCGTTCGGTGCTTCTTCCTCTTCATCTGAAAATGGGTCTTTTAGATTCGAATCCTGTGTGATTGATTGGATTTTATGTGTATTTCTTTGTCATTTTTGGAAGCTCCAATCGATTTCATAAACTTGCACCTCTTCCCTCAAGTCTTCCCTCAATCAATCCCACTTAGCGCTCAGCTGACGTGCGAAAACATAATCTAGAAAACGGTGTTTCCGGAGACGTACTTTGCTGTCGTTTTCTGAAGATCGCCTTTACAGCAGTAAACACCTTAAAGTCACGATTTTGTGAATTATCAGCTTTTGGAGGTTATAGGCGATCGTAGACTTGACAGTATTTAGCTGAAGTAGAAGTGAAACCATCAAGAGAAGGGATAGAGAAAAATATAGGAAACTTTCAGTTTAAGCCCCATTTTGATCGATATCTTCAAGTCATCAGCTACTCAAAAAAGGTTCTTGATCCTATTTTTCTCGAAGAGATTTCCCGCATACCTTCTCGGTCCTTGGCCTTCTTCCCACACATGGTCACCCTCTCCATAGGTTCCATGTTGGCGACGTTCCTTCGCACCCTGAGAAGCCGCGCAAGCGAGGCGTCCAACTTGGTTCTCTGTGAAGTCCTCGTCGAACTCTTCGGCTCCTCCGCGGCCGTTGCCCCAGGGTCCAGGATCCGTGTGACGTCGTCTATGGTCCCGCCGCGATCCCTGAGGATTAGGGGCGCCTCGTCGGCGTCCAACTCCTTGTGGATGCGCGCGACGAAGAATCGCGCGTGGCGATGCACTATGCGCTCCACGGCCGAGAAGGCGACGAAGAGGACGAGAAGGACGCAGAAGATGCTCAGGAGGACGCACGCCACGCGGCGCCGCGTGCGGCGCCGCATGCGTTGCAGCTCGACGGCGCGTTTCGGCGTCATACTTCACGTCGTCGGGAGCGTCGGCGAAGGCAAGGACCGGGCGCTGCTGGGCATCTGGCGAAGGGGAGGGTCGGACGCGTCTCCAGGAGAAGGTGCTGGACAGGCCTAGAAGACAAGAAGGATGTACAAGTGTTCACATGATTCTAGAGCGCGGAAAACCACGCGTAAAACCAAAGCACGACCACTTCTGATCTTGAAAACTAACATTCCACGCGGGAAGCATTTTAAGAAGGTACTGGAACCCGAATCAACTGTCATAAAGATTGGCTCCCCCAAGAGGGCAAGATCTAGAAAAGGTGGCGACGTTTAAAGGGACCGGCACTGGAATCCGACTAAAATACACATAGGACTTTTCTAGGGCCCTCTAATTAGAGGTACACTCTTCACCGGGAATAGATACGTCGTCCCATAAAGGAGACTCTAAAAACGGAGGTAACATCTGCGCGAAGAAGAGGAAAGCACTTGGGATGTACAAAAAGAAACGGAAGGAACGTCATCCACGGTCTCTACGTACACAACAGTGCGAAGATTCCCATATTTGGACAAAGTTCAGTGCTGATAAACCGCGAGAAAAACTCCAAGATCACGTTTAGACGGCAGTGTTTCAATATTGTCTCTAAGACCGCTAGAATCAAGTAAATCTAACCTTTTTTTAGTGAAACAGATAAATGGAACTCAATATGGCCAAAAAACTAATGAAACACTTGATATCACGATCTCTAATCATGAAGGTCTAAGTGAAGGAACGAAACGCAGAAAAAATCTTTTCAGGTCGTTTAGATTGCTATTAGGTATTGCATGTAAGCACGCCGCGTAGAATATTTACATGTAGGGCTCTTATTTCCACCTAGCTTCAGCTCAATCGCCGGAAGACACTACATATGGCAAAGCAATACTTAATAGCACTCTCTCTCTCTAATGGGCATCTGGAATCACGAAGGTCTAAGTCAAAATAGCGTTCCATTTTCAGGACATATGGGCCATAATGCCAATACTGGTGGTTCAAGGAAACTGATGCTTGTTCCAGCCAGCTTTCTGAGACCTGAGGGCATAGAAGGATGAAAAAAACTGTCGAACATGGTGGATGTCGAGGGCGATCGCCGTCCAAGAACGGGACAAACATAAGGAGCTCGAGCCAGAGCCCGTTTTATGTTTATGAGTGGGCCCTTTCCTGGAGGAGTCGATCCAGGAAAGGACGCGTGTCTTGGCGAACGGAGAGTTATTAGCATGGATGCGAAACGCGCGGAGGACGAGAGTTGTAAAAGAAGGAAAACGGACAAGATCCTAAGAAGAAAAACATGGTTTCGCCCCAGTAATTGCATTAAGCCGAGCGCAAGTACATCGGTGTGGAAGGGGAGAGGCAAACCCTCTCTGAAGCGCATCTCAATGAGCCACTGATCCTTTAATCCCTCGTGAAAGGCGACCAAATTGGGAAAATCGGGAATTCAAAGCAAAGGGGCCCAGAAGAAACAATCAAGCTGCCTCGAGCGGGTCTCCACAGAGCGCCCTAACGGAAAATCCCAAATTACTCATTCAAGTGGCTGAAGACGTCCCCTCGGGTCTTGTCAAAACAACTTCGCGCGACGTTTCCAAAAACAATTGAGTTCCAACGAGCGTCAGCTCCTTCGATGAGTAACGCACGACTTCCGCGCGTCTAGACGCCAACGTCTGGGTCTACCGGCTCAAATGTCTCTTTCCCCGGTCTAAAGGTCTCAGTCTATCCTTCTAAAGGTCTCTTCCGTCTACTTCCGGTCTACATAGCTCCAGGCTATAGATGGACCCGTGATCTTCGACTCAAAGATGATTAGAATATTGTATCGGATTTATTTTAAGAGATCGTCATAGCTCTTCATAGGACATAAATCGAATTTAATGAAAAATTTCGAAATATCGGTTATGAAAGTCGCAATAAAAAAGAGCCAAAATTTAGCCAATGTTATTAGATGAGTCTGTCCTTCTAAAGGTCTCCTCCGGCTACCTCCGGTCTACATAGCTTCAGGCTTTAGATCGTCCCATGATCTTTGACGTCAAGATGAATAGCACCAGAACAGTCCCTGGGCTAGCACTTTGTATCGCATTCACCTTAAGAGATCTTCAAAAAACGTGTCAAATTTAATGACCAATTTTTTGCTGTTTCTTTCGAAATATCGATTATTAAATCTGCAATAAAAAAAAGAGCCAAATTTGAGCCGATGGTTTCAGATCAGCTGCATTCTGCCGAAGAGAACGTTCAATGTGAAAGGAATCAAATTTCAAATGTTAAAAGTCCAATGGATTTAATGAAACAAAGGCTCTTAACGTAGACAAGGAGATAGCTAGCCCCAAGATCGCCTAAACAACTGACAAAAATACAAAGACGACTGATTCGAATATTCCAAAATTAAAGTTGAACCCTACTTCAGTTCTTCTTTAGATGAGTTTTGCAAATGGCGTCCCTAGGGAGGCATTTCAGGAAACGTCGCGTTTGCATCGGAAACAGCTCAGAAGTTGATGGGCCAATTCGGGACCAGGGTACAAAGAAGCCGTTTTATTGGATTCTTATGTAGATGGTGTCCCAAGCTCTGATACCTTGATATACTAGCATGGTTTACACTAAGAAGCTGGAGAAAAGAGTCGCCCACGCACATAAAGACCGTATCAAAATAGATCACTTTCTCGTCCACAGGAACCCAAGTGAGTTCCTCTCGCGCAACAAGAGGCGAGAGTCCGGAGGCGCTGGCGCTCCGGCGCTAATTAGCCGACCGAGGCAAGAAGGTCCGGCGGGCGAGCGGGGAGTTCTAATGGCCCGGAAGCGGAAATCACACCTCGACGTCGTCTCCTCACTTTCGGATATTTGTGTCGCGTGCGCAGAAGACATCAGTCTTCGGCGAGAGGAATATGCATAATTAATTTATAGCATCCGTGTGGAGGACATCGCGCGCCTTCGGACACCCACGAAGCCGACGGAAACCGAGGACTCGACTCCACCGGGGCGCCGATCGATCCGGGGTCACCCTCTGGAGGAGAGCAAGTGTCGCCTCGGAGAAGAAGGGTGTTCGGCAAGCGACGATAAATAACCCCTCCCCTCCCCCTCCGGGAGGGGTGCCGGGAACTGATTTTTGGCTTTAGGTTTTTGGTTGTGACCACAGATTTGGGTTCTTGGGGATTGAGGATTTGGACTCTCGGAATGTCGGTGAGCTCGATGTGGAGCCTGGACTGATTGGAATTGATCTAGTTCAAATTGAACCCTCCTCTCCAAGCGATTTTTTTCGAACTGTTGAAGACTGGCCAGTCTTTGCATTCTGCCCTCTAAAGACACCACTCCATGGTGCAATCTACGAGAACACGATTTTCACTTTTGAAAAAGCACCTATAGTCTACTTTTCGTTCCCACAGCCTAGCAGGTTCAACACAAGTATAGTTTTCCAATTAAGGAGACGTATTTTTATTTCGAATTAGAAAATTGTTCAAGGCTTCAGCGTGGCCCTACCACTACCACCGAAGCGATGATGTCGCCCCACAGCCCGATAGTTCAGTACAAAAAGTAATTGGATATCCCGATGTGCTGCTTGTTCGCCGTACTACTACTCACAGTATTACTAGAAAATTCAGTGAAAATATCTATCGTCATTTTATGTTTTTATTTAACAAAAGTAGCGGGATTCGAACCCGGACCCTTACTGTCAATCAAAAGCAAAGTTTGTTTGGTTTTTTAGGTGAAAAAATAGGAGTGAGGGCCGTCCCGCTATGCGTGCTGTAACAGCGACATTTAGGTCTATCATTCCCACCAGGCTTCGTTCAAATACACATGCCAGGATGTTTACACGTTAAAATATTAACCGTTTTACGACACTTCACTATTTTAATCTTCCTAGTTCCATTCGTCAACTTCTTCTTCTAAACAAACAACCTCTTCGGGGAAATCTCTGCTAAGTGGTAGCAGAAAGCTCGTTAGATGTAATGGAACCTGAGAATCCGTCTTGCGGCTCTTGGTAACGTGGTGGAGGGTTTAAATCCCACGTTGTTTATCCCAAATGTAACATTAAATCTTCAAACTTCAAAAGAAGAAGGGAAACATATAAAGCATCATCTAGTGGGTCGAGACTGCAACCTTCGTGACACCTTCTGTCTTTGGCTCGATTTGGCAAAAGTATTTGGGCAATGCCCCACGCTAAACTGCCCAAAAAGCTGGCAAGAAAGTCTCCACTTTCGTCGCGCACTCCGAGCCGAAGAAGATGAGAGTTCTGAAATCAGGAGGCAAAGGGGCTCGCCCCCGGCGGCATTGCCTATGCATGGCGCGGTCGATACGGTGGCCGGAATCCAGGTAGGGCGCTGGCGTCATCGCTTAAGGGCGTTTCCGCTTAATTTTTCGACATTTGCACTGGGAACGCGGCCGGGACTCGCCAGGGTTCGCCTTCCGCCGACGGCCATCGAACGTGAGCAGCCTGGGGACATCCCGCGGACTACAGCCGCTGGAGCGGATGTCCAACTGGCATCCTTTCTCGGAACGGGGACATGGATCGTGCGGGACTTAGAGTTCATGGTGTTAATGACAAGAACGGGCAGAGGGGAAGGCCGGCGCCGCTGGAACGCTCTCCAACAGAACTATACATAAATGAGGAGAATGCGTGGACTATCGCGTTTAAAGAAGACTCCTCGAATCCACTGTCGCCTCCTGGACCTTTGCCACGCTAAGTGATGCTCCTTCGATAGGCTGGGACAGTGTCACGTTAATGTGTTTAATAAATTTGTGAGGTTAGTTCATTTTTCTTTCCTTCCGCTCCTGGATTTTACGTCTTCCGGGTCCGATGGCGTTAATTTCAAGTGGTGGAAAGCGGAAGAAATTTTATTTCCAGGCTGAATCACCCCTCTCGAGCGTCTTTCTACAGAAACTATACATTATTGAAGAAAAATCCATGATTTATGAAGCCTGGAGAAAGAAGATTTGAATCCGTGCAGCTTTTTTCGATCTCGCGAGCCCTCTTCGACTTCTTTAAAGTCCCTACTAGAAGCACTGTCCGAAGAACACTTCTATGATCATCTATGAGCTTTCATTTAGCCTAGGTCGTTCCGGTGCTGTTTGAGGTAGCCTATGGTCTCGGTCATCGCCTTCCATGTGCTAGTTCCGGTTTCTTAGGAAGGTCTGGATCTCTTGGACCTTAGGTTCACCGCTGTCATGGCAAAGGAGGCGTTTAGAAGGCCACAAAGAAGCTTTACGTCTCGATATGGTTGTGAATCCAGTGCATCCTTAAGATCAGGGCAAGGCCTGATGAGATTGAAACTGAAATGGTACTATAGTGATTTAATTCAAGAAATGAATCCTGTGCCGTTTTTGCCAACTTTTCGCCAGATCTAAGGAAATCCGTTGATGATTCTGTTTTTCGGTAGTTCCCACTGATGTCACCGGCTTCGTCGCGTTCTCTGGTCTACGAAGAAGTCAACAAGGAGCTTCGAAGATCACTGTTTCATCGCTCTGTACACTCTGGACTTCTCCTATCCAAACAACAGGGCTTGTTGTAGCGCTAAAGCGGCCATAGTGTTAATGCGTTCGTGAAGGAGGAAGACATTTCCAGGCAGCCTCACTCCGTTCAAACGACTTCGATCATAAACGATACATTATTAACCACAAATGCATGGACTATTGCCGATAATGAGGAAACTTCGAATCCATTAACTTATGTGTGTGTTCCTGTCCCAAGGCTTTCTAAGGGCAAAAAGTGGTTCAGCGTTAGGGGTGGGCTTCTTCTGTGTGGTTCCGGAAGGCGGGCGTGCTCCTTGAGGCAATGAAGTTGTGATCCTTCGCGCCAAGAAGACCTCTATGTTCCAAGGGAGTGAACCAGGAGAAGTATGGAATCAACCGAGATCCGAGGAATTCTCAGTTTGCAACAGTATACATTCAGAACGACCGGAAACTGTTTGAGTCACTACCCTATGTACATAAGTAGGCTCTGCCAATCCCCCGACAATAAGTGTTGTGACTTCCAAGGAGAAGCCGCCGCCGTTCTTTGTCTCTGGCACGAAGAACATCTGTTTGGCGCGCGTTGGGTCACCATGTTTGCGCTTGGCGCACTTCGCCCTCTTTGGCGGCTTCTCGTGTTCCCAAACAGGACAAATCGCGGCGCTCTCTGATTTTCCACTCAATCGGCTGCCGAGAGGACGGAAAAACGATACAGTCGGGGACGAAGACGGCCATCCGGGTTACGGTAGGCGCCACTGGGGCAGTAAACGGTCGTTGTGGAGTGCTTGCGCAACTCGGAGTCCTCGAGTGCCCCTCGGCGGCCATTAATTAGCGACGCCGAAAGCCTTTTGAGCCGCGTTTATACCCCGAGCGGAGTGTGGAAACTCGGATACCCGGGCCAACAGGTGTCAAGTGGCTAATCCGGCGGGGGCTTCCAGGAGGGTCCTCCCGGTAGCCGAGATTAAGCGTTTATGTGGACAGAGAATGCCGCCAGATAAATGGACCAAATGACCCGGAGGGACATCAATCAACAGGGCTGGAAATGTGTTCCCTTAACTAAATGTGCTTCCTAAAACTGTCAGCTTCTTGGAACACCCGTATCCTGGGCTCATTGCATGAGAGAACTGAACTTGTTGCATATGAATGCCAATGATCAAGCATGTAACTTTATCAGTATCATATTGGTCGGCTCTTGACAAGCTTCAAGACCCGATAGGTTCATCGAGTCATCAAGGAAAATACTTTTCGTTGAATCAAGTGTCAGTTACCACAACTCTGTTAAAGTAATGTGGTAACCAGAAGAAATTGACGAAGAACTTACGATACCGTAGCTGGGCACATGTTGGATGCCACGGATGCCTGTATTGGAGCCATCTTATACTTAGCATCTTCTAGTTCTACTTTGAATAGTACACAAATATGTGTACTACTCAAAGCTATTTCGTTATTTTTCATTTTTTTCTCCAATGTTTGTTCTGTCATGATCAAACAGTAATGACGTCTTTTTGTTCATCTTCTTCGACCTCTGACCCCGAAGGGGCGCGCGTCTTCGCGCCCCATTAGCCCCGCGCCCTTCGCGCTTTTTCGGCCGCGCGTGCCCTCCTCGGCCACAGTCGCCTCCCGAGGGGCTTCTCGGCGCGCTTTGCAAACCGAAACCTCGGGTGGCGCGATTACGTCGCGCACCGTTTGATGCGCCGCCGCCACGCGCTAATTAGGCGTCGCCCGGCGGTAAACAAAGACGTAAAAATGGATCGGCGGTGATACTCGGATTGACTCAATTGGCGAGTAATGACAACTCGATCAGTAGAGGTTCACGATGGGAAGCAGTTATCGTAACTTCGTGGATACAACAAAGGATGGTCAATTGGTCGAACGGAATGGTCAATTCGTATTCCTGAACACCTTTTCCGTAGATTAGTGGTACATAGAATAACGTGATTCACGTACTACATTGTTATTCTACATTGAGAACTCAGGTATCTTGCAATAGATCCACAGTATCAAAACTTACTAAAGCCCCTTCCAGAAGCCTAACCGGGACTGGGGCATCCAGATCCCGTTTGAACCAGTGAAACCACCCTTAGGACCTTTTTTGATCTCCATTAATTGTTTTGATGGCATCGCCATGCCGATACCCACCCACGGATCGATGACTTCTAACCTACAAGTCAATGTGGTCCTCCGTCCAAGTTTTGTTGCTCTTCTATTCATGCGCCTCACAGTTATCCAAACAGCCCCTCACCTCGTAAAACCACGCACCGTGACAAACCGAAGAAGCAAAAAAGGGGCGCGATGCCTCGGCGACGCAAACAAGCCACTCGACCTTCACACTTCACGGCGTCCACAAGTTTCATTTCGATGAACCCGTGCCCTTCTCGACGATCGCTTTTTCGGCCCTCTCGCGCGCTCCTCCTTGAGGGGGCGGGGCTTGGCGGCGCTTCCCCGGTGGGCGTCCTCCGGGAAGCTGTCAACGGTCAACGCGCGTTTAATTGCCCTCCGCCGCCCATCGAGAGTTGTCGCCTCCGGATTCCTCTCCGCTCCTATGGTAAGTCCTCCTTCTCTCCTCGGCTACCGTAACCCACGCTGTCACAGATGTTCCTCGCGTCGTTCTCGCCCGACAGCGGGTTCAGCTCTCCCTCGTGCTCCAAGTCGCTCAGCCTGCCTTGCTTCTCCTGTGGGGAGTCCTCCCGCGCCTTCCGGAGGCTCCCCTTCTCCGGAGAAGCCTTTTCTGTGGACAGAACTACTCAGACCGAACCCTCAGGTAAGCTTTGGACCAGGAAAGGTAGTTTCTTTTAAATTTTGACACGCCTTCTGCGATCCACCTTAACCCTTCCCCTTCTTCAGATTCCTTCGACCCTCGTACAGCCCGATTCATCTCCGACTGCCTCGCACGCATGGGCGACCGCTTCGAACGCGAATTCTTCGTAGCCGACGTCCCTCAGCCTCCCTCACCCTTGGACAACCTCCTCGCCTGGATCCTTCAGCTGTGGCTCTAGCGCCTCTCCATCGCACGTCACTCCAAGTCATTCCCAAGCCCGCGATCTCCTTGTTTCCACAGTTCTATCGCAGTTCTATTGCATAAAACGTCTAAAGTTGTCAAGTAGCCCACACAGCGCCGTCGAGTGTTTTGCGACGTCCGCTTTCGGCGACGGTAAACGGCGAATACATAATTAATCGACTCGGCCGACATGTCATTGTCGTCCTTATGAGGAGAAGAGCGCGCGGGCCGATGAATAATCGCCGCGCGGCGTTGTAAATCCGAGAAGGCGACCTTTGTGCGGAGTGAATGATGAAATGAGGCGCTGGTCGGTGTGGGCGGTGCTACTGGGCGGAAGTTCCTTAGAACTGTTGCGGTTTAGCTAGGTGGTCTATCGAGGATCTGGGAGCTAATTCACTGAACCTTCTGAAGGGTCCTGTTGACCATTAAGCTTAAACTTGGGAAGGTCTTAATGTTAGCAAAGTTTTGATACATGATGATTTCAACGAATGGAGGGCATTTTCAAGATTCAAAGGTGTTTACATTTGTAACTTAACACTTTCATGAACCACCATTAAACGATTCTAGAGCTCCCTAAGACCCTTGAACTCATATCCGTTAGTTAAGCTTGGTGCCTTTGCCTGGACGACGGTTAGGCTTTGGGCGCTATTCAAATTCTATCCAAATTCAGTAAAATGTCTATTTCTCGTGTTAATATCCATTGACCGATTACTCTGTTAGCTTCATTGTTGCATCTTTTGTTTTTGACATTGATTTTGACATCTATATCTTTGCCCGGATAAATTGGAAAGGCCACCCGCAAACGAGGATAATGGCGCTGTCCTGCCACTTTAGAAGGACGGTAGAATGCTCCTAGATTTAGGGTTTGGAGTTAGAAGCAGAAACCGTTCGGACGCTCCAAATTCAGTTCACCATTAAGGCATAGGCATGCCTAGAGTTGGGCATAGGTCTCCAATTCTCATCTGCTCATCTCAGCAATCCATGTTCATTCCTGGTAGAGGAGTAAAATGCTTATTTCTTGTGTCCATATCCATTTATTATTTTTTTATTTTTTTATTTTCAATCTTCGTTCTCCAAGTAGCACCCTTTGCTAACATCACCACAGACGCACATCAAACTTTCCTAAGCACCGTCACCTCTCATCCTCCTCGAAGTATCGCTTACGGTGCGCGCGTAATCCGCTTGCACAACGTCGCCCTAATCTTAATCCTTCACCACCACTGACAGCGCAGTGGCAGTCACCGTATCGACCTTACCGTAATCCGACCCCGTACTTTACACTCCGCAGGCGCAACAGTCGCAGCTGGCCTCCGGTGATTGCACGTCATCCGACCCGGCGACCTTCTCCTGCCACCCGAGTTGTGCAACTCGCGCGCGCCTTCTTCAGCCTAATTGGCCCGAGGCGCGCTTTGTTTGCTCAGGCTGCACCTGCACTTCCTTCGCCCTCGCGCGACCGTAATTAGCTAACACGGCCTGTGAGGACCCTCCTCGGAGTGCGGGAAATTGGCGCGTCCAGCTGCTGGCTAAACGTTTCGACAAATCGGTCACAATATGGTCGAAATCTCCAAGAAGAATCTACACCGTAGCTGGACAGTGCGACCTAAGCAGGAGGCTAATTAAAGAGCGCGGACCTGTCAGCCTATAAATTACCCGAGTAAACGACACTTCGCTGTCAACATATGTTTTCTCGACGCGAAAAAGATGACACTTGTACGACGTTCGCGCGCATAGCTAATCACCGATTAACGCCACCTGTTGTCGCCGGGTTCGCGCGAAGTTGTAATCGTGGGATCGGATTACACGCCTGGACCAGGCTGCCTTGGGGTCAGAGGTCGAGTTTTGCTTGGAAAAGCTATAGTTTTTTGTGGCCAGTTGCTCAGTTGAAAACTCAAAAAGAGGTGTTGAAGCCTTCAGTATAAGTCATGTGCACTAGATTCAGTTTATGGTTCATCGGACAAGACAGGAAAGTGGAGAAGTAATAGTATATTCCCTATATCATTCGGGCTAACAAATTTAACGTTTTGAGATTTAGCTTTTTGAGTATTCAAGAAGGCCACACAAGACTCCTTTATTTTCTTTTGAATTTCCAAGAATTTAACATCTGAGTGGTTCCACGTAGGATCGGAATCGTCCTTTAGAAATAGAGTCATCAATCTGTTTAGAAAGGCATAAGAAGAGGACGTAAACCTGAATCAAAAATTTGGCTCGAACTCTGAGCTCTCGAAGATATGAAAAAGGAATCAAAAAAGGATGCCCAAGGATGGTGCGGACCGCCGCCGCCCCCAGAACCACCTAGCACACTGAGCGCGGCGCAGCTGTTCCAAGCGGCGGCCGCGGGATCAAAGAAGCCGCGCGGGCCGCACCGCGC
>KN169102.1:17611-28325 GCA_000757755.1 Steinernema glaseri
CGGGGTCGGAGGGTGGCGGAAGAACGCTATGCAAATATTTGGGTTCCACAGGTGGGAACGGCGATTTCGCGCACTCATTTACTCGTTTAGGGATTGGGTAAACAGAGGACATGAGCTGAGACGTGAGCTGAGACCTCCATAAAGTCCCGCTACCCCATAAAGTTTCCTTGTGCCATAAATTGTGGATTTTAGTGACGTACGTATCTTGTGAAGCCTAATATAGAAATTACAGAAGCGTCCTTCCGGCAATCCGGAAAATATGTATTCCTTAAGATATCAGCCGAATAAGGTGTCTTCATTCTACCTATGGAAGGAAGTTTATTGGCAGCAAAGACATTGAAAATTAGAGATACATTAAGAAGGAGTACAAATTAGGTGGGCTATGTGCGCTCGGTGTAAATGTTAGATTTAGATGGGAGGAGGTCGCTAGAATATTCCATCAACCGAAAAAAGATGGGAAGCAGAATGCCAATCCAGGCCATGAATGCGACCAAGATACACGCGGACAACGGCCACTCTCCCTTCTGCGAGTCCTCCCCGAGAGGGGCACATTTGGCCACGCGGAGCTCTGTCATCTTCTTGTAAATGTTCACGATCTCCTCAGCGCGTACGTTCTTAGGGAGGCACAACTTCAGTATCCCAGGGGTTGTGTTCCGCTTAAGGTCGGTCCAGTAGCCATCTTAAACGACATTTTAGGACAATATTGATACCCTTTAAGCTTACCTATCTGCTCGTGATGTTCTAGAGGGACCATCTTCTTGAGCTGAGAAATTTTGAGCTCGAAAGGAACGAGAAAACCATTGACTCTGGCCACGGCGTCTTCCTCCGGGTAGCCAATGAAGTTAACCAAGAATTTCTGTAGGACCAAAGCCCGGTCCATGGCGAGAGATTTCAAGTATCGTTCGATGGCAGCGCCTACTTTTTTAATATCACGCTCAGTCCGAGCAATGTGAAACTGGCTAAGAGCCTAAAGAGGAAATAAACGAGATTTTTGGCAACTTCATACCATTTTCCTGCGGTACTCCTTGTCCTCGCTTTGGGAGAGTTCCTTCTGTATGGCTTCGCCTTTTTTGAATAGATTTTCAAGAATCTCACTGAAACGATCTCGCGAGAGCTGGTAGGCTTGTAGTCCGAAAATCGATTCCGATCCTCTAATCCACTCGCGGAGCTCATAATTGAACTGTGACAACTGGCGTTCATTGAACAGATAGGCTTTGTCCAAGTAGGCATCCGTATCTACAACGACTACATTGAGTACCGTTTACATGGAGTCAATGACATGGACAGCGCTCATGACATGAAGTCGAATCAAAGTTCAAAGATCAACATACCGCATGGCTTCGAAGTGTCGAACCTTCCATATCTATAAGCCATCCAAGCTCCGGAGACCGCGATTGCGATGGTTAGCAAAAACCCAGAGATGAATAGGAATGGCATCCAAACTTTGAATCTATCCAGCGTTTCTGTGCCCTTCTTGGACAGCCATGGCACATCAGGAGTATCTGCCATCCGGAGCAGAGAGATTCTGGAGGAAGATTTCAAAGCTATTGTATATCTGCGCCACACGCAGCGCGATCAGAATACTAGCAAGAACAAGGTCAGTGAGGGGATACATATAAGAAGAAATAGATCTGTTGGAAGTACCCTGCTCGAGTTGAGAATTAGAGATGCAGGTTACCGAGAAACCATAAACACACAAACGAGAAGCTGCTATGGCCTCGCTAAAACCTGGCCATGTTGATCATGTTGAGCCATGCGGTCAAAGCGGATGGCGCGCACTGCATAACGTCTGCTCTCTCGCCGGGACAAGGAACTCTCTTAAAGTGCGACCCTGTCAAAGAAGTCGTCCCACAAGAAACGGAGGACGCTAATGAGATGATTATGCATAAAAAGATCACAGTGTAAAAAGATCACAGGTCACAAAATGACAAGGTGTGAACACTATGGTGGTAGTTTCAAAGCTCGCGCACTGTGGTGCGCCAAAAGTTTTGCACCGCGCATAAAAATCGATTTTACCCATTTTTTAAGCATTATTTTAAGTTTCATTACTTTATTTGTCAAATTAAGGATTGTTTAACCCTATTAGCTGTTCTGGTGAAAATTCGTTTAGCTTGAACCCGGTCATCTTCTTTAGATCGTCCTAATCTAGTGACGCTCAGAAGGGAAGAGCAAAGAAATGTAGAACTCGAAGTAAGGTAACAATATGCTTTATTCTGATCTAAAGTATTTTGTGGTGACATTCAATCGTGGGATAGTAACTAATAGAAGTTACACGAAGACAATAGTCCAAAACTCAAACATCACTTTAATTGTCGGTTCTTGTCGGTTCTTTAGAAGTAGCAAGAGATGGGCTGCTTGCGCTCTTGTTAAACGTTCATGAACTGTGGAACTGCCCTGGATTAAGAGAACGTGGAGGGAGTGCCGAGCTTCTCGTTAGGATACTACAGCAGAAGAAGCATTAACGACAAGCAATAAGAATGGGAAGAAGAATGAACAGCCAGGCGAAGAATGCGACAAGAATACAGTAGAACAACAACAACCACTCTCCGTTCTCCACGTCCTCCCCGAGAGGGACACATTTGGCCACGCGGAGCTCTGTCATTTTCGCGTACTCCTTCACAATCTCTTCAGCGCCTACGTTCTTAGGGAGGCACGAGTTCAGTATCCCAGGGGTTGTATTCCGCTTGAGGTCGGTCCAGTAGCTGTCTTAAACTACTTGTTAGGACAAAACTCCTACCACTGAGGCTCACCTATGTGTTCGTGATGTTCTAGAGGGACAATCTTCTTGAGCTGGGCAATTTTAGTCTCGAAAGGAACGAGAAAACCATTGACTCTGGCCACGGCGTCATTCTCTGGGTAGCCAATGAAGTCAACCAAGAATTTCTGCAAGCGCAGAGCCCGGTCCATGGCGAGAGATTTCAAGTATCGTTCAATGGCAGTGTAGACTACACGATACTCATTTTTGGCGCGGGCAAGATAAACCTGATTAAGAGCCTAAAAAGCGAAATAAATGAGGTTTTTTAAATAAACGATTCCATACCATTTTACTGTGATACTCTTTGTCTCCGCTCTGGGAGAGTTTCCTCTGTGAGGCTTTTGCTGTTTTGAGAAGTTTACCAAGAGTCTCACTGAAACGATCTCGCGAGATTGGGTAGACGGGTGCCGTCCTATAATATACGTTCCTTCCTGCAGTCGGCTCCTTTCCTCTAATCCACTCACGGAGCTCATAATTGAACTGTGACAACTGGCGTTCATGGAAGAGATAGGCTTTGTCCAGGTAGGCATCCGTATCTACAACGACTACGTTGGTTAAAATACAGTCACGCGTAGCACCGTGGCTAGTGTATCTACAGTAGCCTTCTTTTAACTATTCAATTTTGATTCTATTGAAATGCATGGCATGGAAGAACCATGTGAAAAAAACGCCAAAAAATTACCGTCTTCGGGAATTACTGTCTTCACTACCGCATAGCAAAGCTTATGTTTGTAACGTTATCATATACAGAACGTTGTTATCGTGCTGTACCGGCTGTTTCGTCCATTTTCCAAAAAGGTAAAGGTATTTTTACGTGTGAAAGTATTTACGCCACGAATGTGGAATGTTGTTTGTTGAATAACTTGTAGTCGGATCAAAGTGTAAAGATTAACATACCACTTGGCTTCGAAGTGTTGTAGCGTAGGAGACTGTAAGCCAGCAAAGCCCCAGAGATAGCGACTGTGATAGTTAGCAGAAGCCCAAAACTGCAGGTATTCTGCGCCATCCGGAACAGTTAGATTCAAACTCCGATTCTACAACAAAATTTTCAGAGCTCTTATAGAAATATGGGTTATCGGGAAACCAGCAAGGAGAACCTGCTAGAGCGATTCCTCTTCCAGAATCGCGCTAGAACCTGACCATGCTTATTGCGGTCAAAGCGGATGCCGCGTGCAACGTGTTGTAGTCTTGCCGAAAGCACAGCTTCCCTGTCAAAGAAGATGGCGCACAATGAAAAAGAAAATGATAGGCTCTCCTTATCCTCAAGCAACGCCATATCTTTGAGGAAGATATCAGAACCAGAAGCAATTCCTTGCAAACAACACAACAGTAGTGGCTGAAGGTAACCAACGGACATGGAGATAGCAAAGAAGTCGTGGGGGAACCAAAAAATGTCAGAAAGGTTCCACTGAATAATCTAACCGACGTTTGACGCTGATGAAAAACATATGACGAATCTGTCGATGTTCCGTTGTGGAGCAAAAGGTGTGAAGAACATCGTGAGGTTTAATGCTATTCACAGGTCATGACCGCTCGGTGACATCTTTATGCACGGCGTACCTTTCACTACAAGCGGATCAGGAGCCCAAATCAGAGAGACGACGAGAGGTGTGCCGATTTTCCATGACATTATGTTGGCATTTCCATGACATAACAGTTCAGGAGTTACGCTTTATATTAAGCTTCGATAAGGGATAGCATTGGATGTGAAAACTCATCTTCTTTAGGTAGTC
The DNA here is from genome assembly GCA_000757755.1 of Steinernema glaseri. Taxonomy (NCBI): domain Eukaryota; kingdom Metazoa; phylum Nematoda; class Chromadorea; order Rhabditida; family Steinernematidae; genus Steinernema; species Steinernema glaseri. The sequence goes on from KN169102.1 coordinate 22,100, forward strand.
TTCGTCTAGTAAAGCGACCGTCAAATATAAGATATAAACATACTGTGAAGCAGGTAAAGGCGAAAAACAAGACGCCCCAAGCAAAAATTCCAGGGAAAACACATAAACCAGCTAGGTATCTGTATCGTTCTTTCCTACAGAGACACATTTGGCCACGCATAAACCTGCATTCTTCGTGTACGGCTTCATGAGCTGAAGGCCCCAGAAGAAGTGTTCCATTTCATGTCGGTCTAGTAGCTGTTTTAACTTAAGACAGGAAACGGGAGGAGGTGTGAACGTAATTTTCGGTTCTTGTGGTAGTCGCAGGTGATGGCCATTTGCTGTTCCCTCCACACGGCGACCCTTCCACTAGACTACATGTGACGCATAAGAAAGAACTCCTCAAAGAGCCCAAACCACTGAGAAGACAAGAGACGAGCGCTTTGTTTGAGCTTAACGTGGTGCGCAAGAAGTATTTGCACTTTGCAAAGTGTCCCGATTGATTCCCTTGTATAGTTTTATTTAAGATTATTTATTAGACGTATATGTGGAAATAAATTGGAAACAAAACGAAGAGCCAGACAATGAATGCCAAAACAAAACAGTGGATGAGAGTTAATTCGTAGTGCTTCTTATTTCTTCCGATAGGGACACATTTAGCCACGCGAAAATTTGTCATCTTCTTGTAGACTTCCACGATCTCCTCAGCCTCGACTTTTCCAGGAAGGCACGAGTTCAGTATCCCGGGAGTTGTACTCCGCTTGAGGTCGGTCCAGTAGATGTCTTAAGCGACTAGTTAGGACAAAACTCGTATTACTGAGACTCACCTATGTGTGTGTGATGTTCTTGAGGGACCATCTTCTTAAGCTCAGAAATTTTTAGCTCGAAAGGAACGAGAAAAACTTTGACTCTAGCTACAGCGTCGTTCTCTGCGTAGCCGATGAAGTCAACGAGGAATTTCTGTAGAACCAGAGCCCGGTCCATGGCGAGTGAATTCAGGTAACGCTCAATGGCAGTGGAGACTACCACCTGAGACTCATTTTCGGCACGGGCAAGATAAACCTGACTAAGAGCCTGAAAGCAAATTCAAAAAGAGATTTTTCGTAATTTCGTACCATTTTGGTGCGATACTGTTCGTCCTCGCTCTGGGAGAGCTCCTTCTGCAAAGCCTCCGTCTCTGCGACCACTACTTTAAGCATATTGCTGGCACAATGTCGTGAGCACGTATTTCCGATGAGCCACCAGAAAAGATGATTGTGGAAATGGGAAAGCTGGCGTAGATTCAAGAGATGTGCTTTGTCCAGGTAGGCATTCGTATCTAAAACGGATAGCTATGTTGTATAAAAAGGTGGGAGATGGTGTTTTGTCAAATGTACGCCAATTATGGATAGGGTTGGCACTCAACTCGACTTCGACTCGAACTAGTTCGAGATTTTGGAGTCGAATGCAACCCTAATTACGGATCAAGTCCAAGTATGTGACAGCAGTTATACAATGATCTTTGTAATGATCTTACCACATGGCTTCGAAGTATACTCGTACGCTGCATAGCTGTAAATCGCGACTGCCACAAAGCAGGCAATGGCGATGGTCAGTAGGAAACCAATTTTAGGATTTACTATATGTGTGCTTTTCTCCTCCGTCGGCTCATATTGTCGATTCGACACTGTTTGCGGACGATTTGCCATCATAGCGGCCGCCTGCATTGTGCAAAATGATATAAACCTGAAAGTTCTACGGAAATAAAAATCTACGAGAAAAATCGCAGTTAAAGAACGTTTAGTACAATAGTGATGCAACGGAAACACCAAACTCCTCGATTGCGATGCACACAGCAAAAGCTCTGTATTCCTTTGATGTGTGTATGTGAGAAGGTGTGAACGTAATTGTTGATTATTTCCTATTCGCAGATAACATTCGCTCTTCTCGATTTAAGCGTCCAGATTGAACTCTTGCCTGGAATAAGGTACAGCACTTTGTTCACCGGTTTCCGATCTATCACCCTCCATGAGCTCCAGAAGAAGTATGACATTCTACCCAAATCAGCAGCGCATCCCAGGCGCCAAATCGCGCGTTTTTCTTCCCCTGGCCGGCAATTCATTAGATGTGACTCGGCGGCGGCGCCAAGATGTTGCGAAGTCGCCGTTATTAATCATGGAATAATGGGACACGCTTATGCTAATGCGCCAAATCGGGTTTTATCTGGCCGCCGACGTTTTTATGCGGTTTCGGCGTTGATTTAGCACGGACGGAGGCGCAACAAATTGGCGCCGAGGATGGCCTGGGGTCGGAGGGTGGCGGAAGAACGCTATGCAAATATTTGACGTCCACAGGTGGGAACGGCGATTTCGCGCACACATTAACCATTTTAAGGGATTGGGCAAACAGAGGACATGAGCTGAGATGTGTGGTAGGGGCCCTCCATAGGGTGACAGTTGATCGAGTTGCATAGAAAGTGGCGTCACAACAGGAAATTGGCTAGATTCCCTATTGAATGACAATGAGTATGTAGTGGCATATATATTATGCAGGACTGAAGCTGCTAAGGTCGTCATCGGCTCTGGAAAATCTGCATCCTAACACGAGAGGTGAAATCCACTTCAGGGCAATCTCTTTTCGAAGGAAAAAAGATCTTTTTTTACATTTTTTGGCTCTCTCTTATCGCGAAAGACCTCCGATGGGACTTCATATTTATCAGCCCAAACATGCTCCTTTTTCTTCTTGAGCTATCTGTGTGGGCTTTAAGAGACTAGAGGAGAATGTAAGAACATGAACCAAATGAAGCATACGGTATGCGTGTTGCGCAAATTCAGTAATTTAATGGACAGAATCGTCGTCACGAACTCACTTTTCTTTTACCTTGGAAGACCTTGGAACTGCTCGTCTCTTCTTGCTATCTTAGCCCCTTGGTGAGGTCAGTCATGAGATGAGTATGGGAACACTGCGCAAATATTTGTGAACCACCTTTCTCGCACACTTGACGTATTTTGACAAATCAATTGGAGTATCTAATGCTACTGGAATCGGCTTCTTCACCATTGTTGTACAACCTTCTCCATCTATCGCAGTCATGTCATAGTCCCCTTCTTCTGAAGCTCAGCAATGATCCCAACAACACTAGGCAAATATTTGACGTCCACAGGTGGGAACGGCGATTTCGCGCACTCATTTACCCGTTTAGAGTATATGGACAAACAGAAGACATGAGCTACGTGTAGTAGAGGTCGTCGAACGTCAGCGGGCCCAGAAGGTTCTGGCGGATGAGTGACGGCTCTGGGACCTCCACAACTTCCTCCTGCTCCTCGCCGGCCTCGATCACCTCCGCCGCTCCCTCGGACGGCGGCTTCGACTCCTCGCCTGGGGCCACACACGACGGCTCCGCTTCGATGCAGATACGGGACTCGAAGCACACGGAGTTGCGCTGGGAACCTCCTCCCACCGAACCGCTCTTCTTGGCGCCTCCGACGCTGGTGGAGGAGCTCCGACGGACGGAGGCGACGTCCTTGGGGTCCAGAAGGTTCTTGGTGGCCGCCTTGGACACGAGGCCGCGGAAAGAGGGCTTCTGCACGCCGATGAAGGACTGCTTGGGGCTGGCTGCGGGCTTGTTGAAGCGTGGACGACGACGCATGCAGCTGCAGATCACGCACATCCCGAAGAGGAGGAAGAACACTGAAATGGAGAAGGTCAGAATGTGAGGAAAAGAATAAAAGGAGGCAGAAACCGTTCATTCCCACTTCTAGATTTCTGATTCAAGACTTGAAAGCGTTTAAAAATTGATCTACCCACGGCACTACAGATACCAGTAGAACGGGTCCAACCTGCCTAGGCAGTGAATGCTCTAATGTGTTTAACCATCTCCTGATTCCGTGAAATAGAGCCCTGCAACCCAGTAGAAAAAGAAGTTCCTTCAAGTGTCTTCGACCTGTTGTTTGATAATTTCCACACAGAAGGTCATGGGTTCGATCCCTGCCAGAATCCTCTTATTTTCCTGTTTTGGAAAGTGTCGCACCCGGACAAAACAGCAAAAGAAAGACAGTGAAAAGCCATAAGGGCGAAAAATTAAAATTTGTTAATTAAAATATTTTGATTTACGAGCAATTCTACCGTATTTTTCTTTGCAGCCTCGAACTTACGCTCGTCCTGATGCTTTGGTTAAAGAGTTTTGGCGTTTAATTTAATTTATTTTTTTTTATGCGCGGTCCCACCACAAAAAAACCCACAAGAGAATGCTTCTCCCATGCAAACATTTCCAGATCGAGGTCCAATCCGTTCGAGACCAAAAACGAGACCCGAAAGAATCCTAGACAGAGACAGACAGATTCGAGACACAGGTCACTCACTATATCACCACAGATCAGCGCGTCACCTTTGAATGTGCGTGTGGTGCATTGCGAACGCTCTCTGCTACCAGTCCAGAGGTCGCGGGTTCGACGCCTGTTTGGGCAATGCTGTTATTGAGTCTCGGTGACAAGCTTAATCAATCAGGCGAGAGCGCAGGCTTTGCATAATCCCTCCTTCCGGTTCTAGTAATCGCTGGAGTTTCATGGCTCAGCCACATCTCCGCTTTTGCCACTTCGTTTTGCCCGGAGTTAATCTCTCCCCGACGTTTTATGTTCCCACGGCCGCCATCTTTTATGCATGACGGACGAACTAATATGGGGAATCGCCGCAGGAGACGAAATTACGGCGACGTTTGGTGCAGCTCGAGATGAAAAACCCGCATGGATGGCTTGTTTGTCGCCCGGAATGGGCCCAGAACGAAAAATTTCGAGAAGGTCCCCACTTAACGGACTTAGGCACGTACTTCCGGGTGAGCGGAATGCACTTTTCTGTCAAAACCGCTTCTTTGAGTTTGTTTGCGTTTTAAACAGATGAACTGCTGTCAAGATTAATCTTGTGGGACCGCGTGTTTTTACGAACTCGAGATCTCAGAGCCGACGTTTCATCACAGATCTGAGCGGAGGAGAGTGAGACTTTCCCTAGATACGAGCGCTTCTTTTTGTTTCGCTCTCTGCAGGGGATATGGGCTCCAGAAGTATCTAGAGACGCGTTTCTGAAGTGTTTGTCCTCTTTGAGAGTTGCGCTTTTGGGTTGTAGATTTAGTGGAGGGGGAAGAGGATCGAAAAAGAGGCAAGCAAAGTGTAAATGACTATCGAAGATTGTTCCACATTTTAGCGCATATCACACGCTATTTTCTACGAATATGTACTACCTAAAAGGACTGATCTGTTCATAGCAAAAAGTGGCCATTCTGCCAAAGGCGAAATTATAGTTTGTCGTCATTATATAAAGCAGTTGGATTGGTAGAGAATTTTCAAATTCGATCATCTTTATGGTTCCATTTTTTCTACCACTTTGCACTTTTTTTCTCAACGTTAAGCGCACCGATTGACAAGAAATCCCCCAAAGCAAACAGTGTCGAAAATCTTTTAAATTTAAGAATTTCCCATCTCATAGTTTTATCACCTTTTTTAATTCTAGCATGAGAAGAAGGCCTTCCAATGATGACCTTAAATCCGAAGTTAAAGGACCTACCGATGCACATTCCGTTCATCAAGAAGAAGCCGATGAGCATGTCGATCTCTCCAGGACCGTCGGCATACTCTCGAGATTGCATGCTCCGCTCCTCGAGGTGGTTCTGGGCACTAAAACGACTCCGGCTATTAAGACAGAAGCACCGCGGGCGGGCGACTAAATCAGCGGCGAGGTGCCAAGTGGACGACCAGCGATCGGTGTTACACCGCCAGCCGAGGCACACGCGGGATCAGGCGCGAAGGGCACACTAGGGTCGTTATCCTTCTTGAAACTTTTGGAAAGCGCCGCTCTGGGACTCCGCTGCGCGGAAGTGGCGATGCTAAAAAGAGAGCGTGCGGGGTGATGGGACAATATATTAAATATTCCGCGGTCTGGGGTTTGGCAGCGAAGGGCCACTGGCGAGCCGCGATGGCTCCAGTGATAAGGGGAGGGAACGCCGGATTCGCGCGAATGTTTAATTGCCGCTTAGCGGACCGTTCGGAGTTCTGGCGACTGAGCGGAGAGGGCTGAAGAACGGCGACATTCATCATCGAATGATACTCTATGTCGAGCTTAAGGTGATGTTACTGGAGATTAGGAATAATTTTAATTGGCTGTCTTCTTAAGGGAGTGAATATAAAAAGCCTGGGATGATATTTTTAGATTGGGAGTGGCTACCTAAGGAGAAATAGGGGCCGCCAGTTTTAAGTTTTCATATCAAGACCCAGAGAAA
>KN169105.1:0-23118 GCA_000757755.1 Steinernema glaseri
GCGCGTGTCTGCAGACACGGAGTATGGCCCACCCTTTAAGGATATCAAGTTGCCAACCTACAGATAACGTTTCATACGCCTCCGCAAAATCTGAGAGGGTGCCTCGGGCGTTTTCTCCCGTGAATTAAGCTCCAAAGAGGATACGTTTTTTCATTTGCGAGAGACAGTCTTATATCACGTTGTTTGTTCTACTTGAACACGTTTAAGAAAGAATAGAACACTACCCGAACCTTTGCGTTGTCAGGTCGACCAGATTCAATATGTTTCTGAAGTTTCACTATGCTCATGACACTATTAATCATCAAATACTGAGGCTTTGCAGCAGTACTCGATTCGCTGACCGGCCTCGCCTTCTTCAGCATAGGCGGTTCGACTTCATGGCAATTGTGCTTACATTCTGCAGAGGGTTTTTAGCCTACTTCAAACCCTCATCTTATGTTCTCCTAAAATAACTCCCATTATCTCAAATCATGGTTCGTCCTGCACACTCTTGACATCCGCTTCTTCCCCTCCTCCTACTCACGAGTATCTATCTTAATCAAGGCGCATAGAACCACGTCCTAATAAGCGTCCCCATAAAGTGCGTCCCGCTCCGTCGAATGTTGCGAAAATTCATTAAATCTCCTCATATGCCCTGCGTTTTTCATTCTGCTCAGCAAACAGCCTGCGCGTGCAAACAGCCATCACATGGCTCCGTTCGCAGAACGCGCAAACAATCCGCATTGGGGAGCTTAGATCAGCGTCGCCGCGTGTCGATTTTCAGATTCTGCAGAGTGGTCGTCGCTGCAGCGGAGATCTAAACAAACGGCGGAAACTTGTGACAAAGGGACGACGTGTGAGGCAGCGCGCGGGGAAATAAACAAATCCAGATGCGAAAAACGATAGCGGAAATGAGGGGGAGAGGGGGAGAGGGGGAGAGGAGAGCAAAAAATGGCCGGGCACTCGGCTCAAGGGCGGAAGGTTGTTTGTGGAAGAAATGTGAAAGAGAACCATTAAAAGCCTTTGGAGACCAAATTTTTGCAAAAAGTGAGTTTTTTTAACAATCTCTCGTCTTTGGATGCATCTTGGATTCCGATCGAAGAAGCCCGACACTTACCCCGAAAACTCACCCCTTTTTACTACGTTGATTCTGTTGGATATCACCATGGCCACTTCCGCTTGAGAAAACAGATTCTCTCCGCTATTAACCTGCTTATTATGACGCATTACCCAAAGGAGTCAAGCATTAAGTAAAGATAAATCTATCCACTAAACAGCAAGGATTACAGCATAGAGTACACATTTCGGTGAAGTAGAAACCACTGTTTTTCTGATCTGTGGGCACGCTCGAGAATAAAAATCACAATCCAAGGTCACTCTGCAAGAACCAGAGAAATTTCAGCAGAACTGAGGCACATTGGAAGAAAGTAAACATAGAAACGTCGGGTGGTATTCGATGTTATACCATTTATAATCAAGGGTTTTTGGCCTTCTCCCTGTTCCTCAGCCACAGCAACTATGACTAAGGAAAACAAGATGAGCAAAGAGCATCTAAACCACCTAAGGATTTCTCCAAATCATCACCCCCAGCTTTTCATCGCTAATACTCCCCAAATGGACCACCTCACCTACTTCCTTGTGGTCCTGCTGGCGATGCAATTTTCCCATATGCGCGACCCTCCGGCCTCAGCAGCACAGAGTACATGTTGACATTGCGCCGCAGTCCTCTCCGAACACAAAAGTCGAAAAACTAAACAAACAGCCGGGGAAACCGAACTCCGCGCCGTATTCGTCATGGCCGTCGGGGCGCTTAGCCGCTGGAAACACGGTTCGTCCATAATTTCTGGAATATCGCCTTTCGGGCGTCACCTCTGCCGTCACGAAAACACGAACCTGCTCTCGACCCCGGCGCTGCTTCTGGATTCGACGGTCCCCAGATCGATAACTCAAGAGTTTCATTTGCACTTAAACGGGTATTAAGCGAGGGAACGTCGCCAAATCAGCGACATCCATTACGGCCTCCTCCGGGCGTCCGCAAATCGCCTTCTGCTTAGAGCGGCGCTATTTAAAGGGCACTCGCCAAGGGAGACGAACTTCTGGGAACGGAACGTTTCCGTTTACATAGGCGTCCGCTTTTTCGCGACGTCAGTTAATGAGAGTGAAACGTTTCGAGGAAAGTGCATCCCTGGGAAAATCGATGCAGTAGGAGAGAATTAATTGATGCTTGGCTGTAGACGACGCCGGAGCTGGCCACGAAGACCCGATGCGGAGATTCTATTCGGATAACGCGAGTGGTTCTGGGAAGAGAATGAAGGAGAGCGTATGTTCTGAGGAAACCGACATTTTGGACGCAAACAGCCTAGTGTACAGTCGGCAGCTTTGACCTAGAAAATACAATAGGAACATTAGGCTATATCAGGCTGGAATATCAAGTAGAGAAAGCAGAAAAGAGATTGGAAGGAGCGCAAGCTTTCGATATCTCTTTTTAACTCTTTATCTTTATTCTCAGATCCAGCACCCTAATCATGTCCTACTTTTATTCACCTGTGAACCTTTCTTTATGGATCTCTGGATCCTTATACCCATTAGATTCTTGATCCAATCCTGCTGGAAGACCTAAGACCTCTAGCTGAACGTGAGATCAAAGTGAACCATGCCGTCACCCTCTGATTTCCGTCGAAATTTGATCGGGAGAATAGTTTACAGAAAAGTTCAGTTTACCATTTGTGGCTCTTTGAAAATCGTCAAGTACGAGTAGAAAGAAGAGAGAACTTTTTGATATGAGGGCACTCACTACAAGCTAAGATTCTAAGAAAAAAGTGGCAATCTTAAAATGTTGAAGAATGGTGGTGTTGCGTTAAAGTCTACCCTCACCATCTACAGCCGCCCTCTCCTTGTCCTCTCGCAAAGAAGCTTCCCCAAGACAATCACGATAAAAATACGCCAATTTTCTAAATGCGCCGTGTCCCCGCGGAGAGTTTTCGTTCCGTGTAAACAACGCCAGGGGAAGTGGGCCAATTACGCTCACCCTTCCCCGCGAAACCCCCACTCCTTCCGCTTCCCGTCCTCGTCTTCTCCGCGGCTTCTTAGGCACCTTCGAGCTCTACAAAGGCTGCGAAGAGACACAATTGCAATTTTGAGCCCCAATTATGCAAATCATTCGCGCGTGCCTCCCTCTCTGAATCGATACAGCCGTGTTCCTCTCCCGGTGCTTCTTAACACTACAGCGAATTCTGTCGGTTTTTATCCAATTGGTCGCGCCATTTTGGGCTTATAGAGTGGGCGCCGAAAAATAGCCACATTTGCAATGGCTGAGTGCACAGCGTCGGACGTGGACATGTTTGGACCGAGGCTGGGTAATAGGTGGCGGGAACATAAGAAACACGATGCTAACAGCTCCATGTTAACACTGATGGCAACGCTAACATCCACCCGGCGTTGTTTCCTTGGGCAAGAAGCGTTAAGGGTCGACCGCATCACGTATTTATGGGGTTTACACTGATTCGGTTTATAGTGACAAATGGTGTGAGTATTTGGACCCACTTGAGATTAGCCACAGATACATCTGGATCTCTCAAGCACACTGGAATCGCCTTTAGCAAGCATTTTCGGCAAGGTTGAAATGAATATTGCTTCCTTGGAACAAATGATCGCTCAGTGAGAGAATAGAGACCAACGAGGTTCCAAGAAAGCTCCTTTACAAATTTATGAAAGCCTTTGTCGTCGTATATCATTGTGGGAGTCAAGCTCGGGTTTGTAGCTAAACGTAGTGTACGTTTTGAGAAGCACAATAAAGAAGTGTTGAAAGGTGTATCGCAAAGTAGGAGTGCGTCCTAAGGTGCGTGTCTTAAGGAGAACAGCAAAAGCTCCTTGTGCTAACGTGGACGTTAAACTCGAAACACGAATTTGAAACCCAGAACATATGTTTGAAAGGTATATCGTACTTGAGGTCTTGAGGTGTCAGAAAGATCTGTCGCCCGTCAAGTGGATGACGCACCACTGAGGAGATAAAATGTTTTATTGTAGCGTTCTTCTCAACGTGCATCCTTCACGAGGGTCGAAAGGGTCGAAACAGGGGGAGAGGGTCCAAGGCAAAGGGTGGAATACTGTAGAGTTATTTGAGCCTAAGCTTACTGTAGCCTAGGCCTAGATGGAGAACTGTAGGGGAAAGTGGATACGCTGATGAGGCTCATAGTCAGACAAGCTCCGCTCGAAGGGGACTAGAAAGAAGCCAGAATATTTAAGAAGTTCAAGAAGTACAACTGCACCCAAATTGTGTATTGGTCTCTGCTGCACATCAATTGGATCTCCACGTGTCAACTCTACGCTGCACTGCAAAGAATACTTAAATGAATACGCAAAGAGTACCGTACCCAGGCCGGAAAAGCGAAGGAACTTCTGTGGTTCCGGGTCAAGCTGCAATAATTGGACTCTAATTACGACCCTCGTGACCGGCCAACGTGGACTTCTTATCATTAAGCACACAGCGTGCTCGATTCCGCGAACGCATCACGACCTGCTCACGTGAATCCAAGCCCCTGCAGGGTTACTGTACAATACAGATTCGCGGCCTTGACTACTTGCCTCGGAGAACACGCATCTCCAGCTCCGGATGGACTCCCATGTTACCGTAGCCCGGCCACGGTGGCTCCGCAGAAGGCTCGGACGCGCTGGTTCCGGCATCGGCGCTGTTTACAAGCTCATCCGTTTTTTGTGATTGTTTTGATAGTCCCGCGGCGCGAACAGGTCTTCTCTCCGCGGCTGCATGACGTCACGCGTGCGCGCCTTGCTTGAGGGCTCAAGTGCTCCCGCCGGTGCGTTCCGGGGGGCGGCCGTCGAGGCGGCGCGCACTCCAGCAGCAGCAGCAGCGCTCTTTGCTCATTTAGATGCTGGCTGGCCTGGCGTCCATCGTGCCTGTGGTGTTGGCGGGTGGTTCCCCTCCCCTTCCTGCTTGTCCGCAGCGGCCGCCGCAGCCACGCACTCTACTTCTCTCTCGCTCGCGCCGAAAGTGAGGCGCGCCGCCGCAGAGAGTGAGAGGCCGTGCGCTCTGTTTTAGTTCTGTACGCCGCGCGCGCGCCGCATTTATTTTCGCAGATAGGCGCGCGCCACAAACTGTGCGCCCCTAATTTGCATCGTAATCGACGCTGTCGCGCCCGCCACTCACACATTCCACCGGAAATTCTCTTAAATCCCTCGGTCCCCGTCGAACTGTCCGTCCGACTGCGTTCCACGCCTGCAGAGGTACTTCACTTCTTTACGCCCGGGAATCCAAGCATTTGCCGCGAGGATTACTGTATTCAGTCCTCCTAGAGGGCGTCGCCTCTCCCCGGTACGGTAGCCGTTGCGCATGAGGGTTCCACTGGGAGCGCGCCGCATTTTAATAGAGCGTCGCCGGGGCAAAAACGGCGAAAAGAGGTAAACACGGACATTTGGCCCGGAAAGGCGTGCCGAAGCCGAAGCACCTGTTGCAGCGATCGAAGTGTAAATACCGGTTTACGTGGTAAACAGTGACGAAACGGTATTTTTTCGCATGGTCTTGACGTGAGGAAGCGCTCCATGGGTAAACAGGGCAAAGTTTGCCGTGGCTCGCTAAAGTAGCCCAGTTGGTAGCTCTACAGGAGTTGGGAAATCACTTCCGGTTCCACGATGGCGACCTCAAACATGGCGGAACTTTTGTCCTAGGGTTTTGTGGTCAAAAAGAGGGGTTCTTTAAAAATTCTCTTTAGATAGAGGTAAGGGTTTACCTAAATCCCCTAAAAGTGTCATATTGTGGAACCTGGCTGAGAAGAACAGATTTCCCAGCTCATGAACCAGCCCAGAAAACGCTGTACCGCCTTTTTCCCCATCCTAAAAAACGTTTTGTAGTCAAAAAGAGGGGTTCTTTGGAGGTTACCTTTATAAAGGAGTTAAGGTTCTCTTGATGCAGATCCCCTAAATTGTCACATTCTGGAACCTGAGAAGGACCGATTTCCCAGCTCATGAACCAGCCCAGAAAACGCTGCACTCGCTTTTCTACCTTTGCAGAGCTTAGTTAGCCCTTCTTGAACCTCCTCACGTCAAACTCCAAACAATCCTTCGGGGGCCTTTTGATCCTGGTTGACCCAAGTAGGGGTCGATGTACAAGCGACTCCCACTCGGTAATCAATCGATTTTCATAATCCGATTACTAGCGCACCGAGAAAAGTATCGATCGCCTTATTACATTGCCTTTTTGCGCATTTAAAGACTGTCGCTCGGCCAGAAGGCGCTGTCCCTCCGTAGTCCGCGATTGCCCCTTTCAAATGCTTGGATTCCCCCTCCGACGGCGTTCGAAACCAGAGGGTATGTGAGCCATTCCAGAGAGTACCGTACTGCACGAAGAACTGAATGACCTGTGAAATAACCTGAACAGCCACGCACACGCTCCTTCTCAATTCCTGGATGTTGAGAATCGGCAATGGCCAGAACGGTCTTCATCCTGCTTCTTCTGCTGTGGGCCTCGGGCGCCGATCCGCCGGCTCCGGCAGCAGTAGCGGCGCGTCAGCAACAGTCCCTGAGCCCAGCTGAGCGGCTGGCCGCCCTCTACAAAGACCACTTGCCGTTCAACGTGCTCGTGGTGCTGCCGTTCAAGGAGTCCAACAACGACAAGTTCGGCCTGACGATGGAGAAGGCGCGGCCGGTGATCGACATCGCCGTCGAGGACATCATCGCCGAGGGCATCCTGCCCGCCAAGTGGATCAACCTCACCTACCACGACTCGCGCTACTGGGAGGACAGTTCCCTAGCCGAGCGCCACGCCACCACGGGCGTCGTCCAAGCCTACTGCGAGCACCGGCTGGACGCGATCCTCGGCTTCGCCGACTCCTACTCGCTGGCGACGGTGGCGAAGGTGTCCGCCGGCTTCGGCAACGGCGTGCCCGTCATGACCACGGCCGGCATGATCGCGCAGATCGGCTCCAAGAAGAACTTCCCCTACTTGACGCGCATGCAGGGCTCCTACCGGCAGATGGCCGACTCGATCTACCAGTTCCTGGCGTGCAAGGAGGACAACGACGCCAAGGAGCTCAACTACAAGAACCTCGTCTTCGTGTACCACGACAAGCGCCGGGCCCTGAACAGGCCACAAACCACCAACAACGGCGAGCAGGTCAGCGACACGGCCAGCTCGCACTGCTACTTCTCGCTGTACGCCATCAAGAACTACTTCACCGAGAAGAGCGACTACTTCAAGGAAGCGTGGAAGATCAGCACTCCGCATCTGCCTTTCGACGAGGAGGCCAGTAGGTCGCCGGCGGACGTGCTCTCCTGGCTGCGCATCGTCTCCCAGCAGGCCAATGGTCGGTTTTTTATTCTCTTGGGGTTATCAAATTACGGCGACAAAGCTGAAAGGGAGACGCAGTGCATCGGGTGCTTAATCGAGCCACTTGACGAGGAGGGACACTCATAGAGGCCATCGTTGAGAGATTGTGGGCAGGGGAGCTGAACACGTGAAGAACAGAGCTTAAAACATCCTTATAAAGAAGATGGTCGAAGCCATGCCTCAAGCAGTGGTCCTCAGATCACGAGCTCTAGCTTGACCATTATGATTCATTCCCAGGGCTCCACTGTTCAGGGTTCAAAGACAGTACGTGCTGTTGCAGTTGCAACGGAGCAGAGAACGTGGACTTGGGACGGAAACCTTTCCAGATCGCGCGTTCCTCGGAACCGAGTGTGTGCAAAGCTCCGCGTGTTTCCAAAGACCACTTTTTGTGGTTACATGCACAATGAAGTAAACAAGATTCCGTGAGAAAACGGCAAGTTGTACCTGGTCGTTCTATCTTGAGTTTTGGTTAGGGCTGCTTGCCAAGTTCTGCTGAATTGTTGTTGTGATGTCATTGGACTCTATTTCAAGGATCTTTGTTCTTCCAATCAAGGAAGAGCAAAGGTTAAACGTGATAGGCTTTCCCAGGTACGGTACTGCCACTTCCTTCCTCTCCACGTCCCTCCGCGCGTTGTTTTCGAATCCGTGCCACCCACAAGAAGAGCAATTAACATTCCGAAAGAGTTATTATTCTCGAGATATTAAATTTAACTCAAGACATGACCTTTGGTAATATCAAGGGTGCTCTATTTTTGGCGTTGCGCAGACAGCGTATCCCATGGTTATGGGGCCATAAAAGAGCGCCCATATTTCCGAGGGGTGTAGTTTTCGCGCTCGCATAAATACAATCTTCCTCCGAGCCGAACACGCAACACATCTCCCAAGTGGGTATACGGTAGAAGGCACTCTTTCCTCTCTAATCATCCCACAAATGGTTTGATGGGTAAAGGTTGCCCACGTGCTTCTACAGCTGACTCTTGGCGTCCGAATCGATCTGAGAAATGCCACCCACGAAAGAGTGGTGTCACCTGCGAGCGGATCGATCGGGTCCGCCGCGTTTTTGAAGATCTCTGAGTTCGTTTATCAAAACACACAACACCAGTTGCCAGCCAACGTCGGCGGTGGTCCTTTGGCGACGGTCCTGGCGCCGAGGGTCGCCAGCCGATCGTTTTTATCTCCATGGAAATTCGGACAATTGCCCCGGCGCAAAAAAAAGCAATTTTCCGCTCAAGTGGGCCTCCAGCTTATCGCCGGCGTCGTAGCGACGGTGACGCCGTCGCCCATCACCGCAACAAATTCGATTAAATTCCTGTTTGCGCTTTTCTTTATAATCCGTTTTTGTTTTCGAAGGGTGCCGTGGCGACGACGGGACACCGACGACGAAGAGGCATGTTGACGGTGGAGGGGAGAGTTTTGTGGGATGCTCTGGGTGCTGCGGATCATTTAAGCGCCTCAGCGGTGGAAGCTGAAGTGGGAGCATCTATGTAATCCTATTTCCACCTTCCAGCAAGCTTGACAATAGAGGCTCGAATGGAGCTGAATGGCGGCTATTTTGGGAATTTTTGGCAGAGAGGACCTCGGTGGTTGCACTACTTGTTTACGCTGATAAGCGCATTTTTTTTACAGAAGAGATGGGTTATTTTGGGTGTGCAGAGTTTTAGGACATTGTTGTTGCGACTTAAGGTCGCTATCAAGGACATAATGATTCAGGAGGACCATGGGAAAGGATCATTCTATCGACGTACAAGTGAAAAATACGCCAAAATGAGATTTAAAACAATGATCTGCCACCTACAGGATTCGAACCCGGGACCATTGGAGTGGAAATTATTACGCAAACAGTCTCAGGTTCGAATCCCCCCGACTGCATGACATTTTTATTTTTGAAGGACGCTTAAGAGATTCATTTTTTTGGATTTCATAGCTCGTTTGTTGCTCCCTTTTCTCTCCCAGCAATCTTATCTTTATACAATGGTAAAAGATGCATTTTGGAACACTACCAAAAAGCTCATACTTCTTGCGCCATAGCTGCTTGGAGAGGTCAAAGCACATCTTTTAATTGCAACTCCAAATAGCCTACAATCCGATCCTCCTAATGGACACCTTTCCATCCTTCTTCTTGGTCTTCGGATCCCCTTCCGGTGGAAGCCTTCCGTTCCAGTTCCTTTCCTTCCAATCCATCTACGGTAGTTATACGGTGTTGGAACGCATCATTTCACTTCCTCGTCTTCGCACAACTTATTCATATGACCGACTCCTGCTCACCGCTGTTTTTCGCCTTTCCAGGCATGTTTTCGCCGTTCTGCTCTCGTTAGGTGGCCATTTTCCCGTTGACCAACTCTTCCGTAATCCTTCCGCGCACCCTGCACGCCCACCGCCGGAACACGTGCTCCCTAATCGAGTTCTCCCGTGTGGCTGGACGTCTCACCCTCCCGCTGCAGCGCCAGCACCAAAACATCTGTAAATAGGCTTTGCATTGATCGGTGCATGGCGAATTCCAGCGCCGCCGCCGCAGGAAGAGTGATGTCGGCGGAAATCTGACGGTCGTGGCACCCACAAAAAGAACACAAACAGGCCTCCGGGGATCGGCCGCGGGTGCTCTTTGCGGCGAATTCGACGCCGCCGACCACCCTCGGAACACGGCGGCGAAGACGAATTTAATAAGATCGACTCCCACTTGACTTGCCGTGACAAATAGTTCCAGTGTTTTGCTCCGAAGCGTTCCTGAGTCCGCGCGATGAAGGCGAGAAGGGGTTCCCGGTGCACTTCAGAGGTTAAGGTACCTGGAACGGACGGCGATCTTTGGTGCGGGTGACTCGAACAGCTAATGGGTTTATTGATTTTCGCTCGGCCGACAAACGATGACGACGATAAGTGTCGGGACGAGATGACAGGAGCAGGCGATGGACACGATAAGAAAGGGTAATTGGCTTAGTTAGGAGAGGAGAGCCGAGGTTTGGCGACGCAAATGATGGGCCGGAGGAAGGCAAGGGGTCGGTGGGAAGAAGTCGATACTCTAAGTTACTTCTCTGGCAGGGAAAAGTCTTAAGCGTCCAACAATAGCCTTAAATGCCACAATATTAGAGTAGAAAAGGTTTGACCTTATGACTTCCCCTCAGCGCTCTGTTTTCCATTGAGATTACAAGCACCTTCTTCGCCCTTTCACTCCCTTCAGAAGGGTGCCAACTTTCGCGCTTCCTACGTCAACAAGTGACCCAAGGGTCCTAAGGCGCTGCACCCCACTTCTTGTGCTTTCCAGTTGCCCTTTTTTCGCACTCCAATCAAACAACCCGTTCCTCCAGAGCCATATTCATTATCCCCCTGCGGCGTCGTTTCAGCTCTAATTAGAGGGCTTCGGTCGGCCGTTTTCCGCCACTCCCGCGGATCGATCCGTTTTTAATAGTGTCGGTCCCGAGGGGACGCGGCGGTCTGTAAACAATTCGGGGTATCGCGGTGCAGCGAATGCAAATGTGACGGAGGAATTCGACGCCAAGCGACCAAGAATGGAGATGTTTGCCGAACACGAGTGTCGAGAGGGGAAGTTCCAGGGGTCGGACAGGGACCGCCAAGTGGGGACTGGTTCAAGTATCGTGAAACTAAGAAGGATATGCACTACAGTATCCTCTGAGATGACCATTCATAGCAGCATCGCTCCCTACATTCCTCTCAGCTCCTTAGGACCCACGTTCCTCACCATGACCAACCAGAATCCTTTGAGTCGGCCACATGGCGACGTTGGCCTCTTCCACGCGTCCAAGCACCATCTTGGCAGCCATAAATCTGTGCTCCCAGCGGGCTTCTTCGTGCGTCCGATCTATATTTTGATTAATTCTCGAACACTTGCCCTGCCTGCTCGGACTCTTCCTGGAATGGGTCCTTGAGCAAACAAGCTCCGCGGTTCCAGCTGCCCAGGGACGTTAATGGAAATTAAACGTGCGGGGACGTGTTAATGAGGGACACTTCTCCTCGGGGGACCGCAACACGTGTCACTAGAGTTGTCCAGTAGCACATCGATGATTAAAGCCGCGAGGAGTCGGCCGCCCGGTCGTTAATGAGCAGACGAGGAAGTTGTGGATATGCTTCCGGGCAGAGAGGAGCGATTAGCGAAATATCATTGACGCGCTGTAAAAGCTGGCGAGGGACAATCGCGTGGACCGGGAACAACTAATTGAATTCAGATAATTCTATTTGAGCACTCTCAGAGGACGCTTTCTTAACAGCCCTGTAAAGAGTCGCACTGTTTCCCTCTAATGCTGGACGAACTGTCCAGAACAAGAAATAGAGTCACGAGGCTTAGAGGAGAAAGAAATGGAGTCAAAAAATAACAACCTATTCCGAATTTATGAACTATTGCAACACTCTCTTTCCGTTTTGCTTTTTGCTCATTTGGACTGAGAAAGTGTGGAACTCCAAATTGGCAGAAAAATAAGCACCACAAGTTTTGTATTTGTGCCTTTTTGTATTTGCGGCAAGACCTGTCAGTGGATATGTTATTGAGGTCTCCAAAACAAAGAACACCCAGAACTAAAGGAATTATTGAGAATTAGAGCGACTAGAATCGGGGTAGTAAGTTCCAGGGGGATGCTCTACGTTAAGCTCATCTCTATGAAGCAGAAAAGAGGTCCACTATCAAAGGAAAAACTAAAAAAGTGTAAGTATCCAGGGTAATGTGTCAACGTGTCGTTCTTTTAACGAACATGAGGGAAAAAATGAGTGTGCGTGACTTTTGCCTCATGTAATGGCGATATAAATAATGCGATGTACTTGCTGTTCATTGTGACGACTTTTATTCATTGAGCTTTAGTGCTTTAAGTCAATAATTGAGCTGGGAAGAACAAGACCGTCTTTTGTAGTTCTGGAACTGCATGCCTACGGCTCAATGAGCTCATTGTTCTCCAAGAGTTTACCACAAAACATCTGCCTTGACTCCGAACTCCACAAGAAGGCACTAAACGATCTTCGAACCATCTCCACTGACCTCCAAAGGAGACGTGGTTGTTGTCGCGAAGACAAGGTCACCGCCACAAAAACCGCTGTTTGTCCAGCAATCTGTTTTTCGCGAAACTCACTCTTCTTTCCCAAGGACGCGCACAAAAAAACCGTCCTAATTCAGATCACCCATCAATCTCTTATCCCGTGTGATCGCCAGTGTCACCGCCGACTGTCCGTCGTCGTCGTCGCCGCACGTTTCTAATCTCTAGAAAACACGAGCAGCCTCGACGGCTCTGATAAGCGCTCGCTTTTTCTGCAAAATTCGCGTCGCCACGCCGATAAGCCGATCGATCGCCTCGCTCGCTCGGCTGTTTGTTCGCGTCTTGTAGCGGAGCTCAGACGGAAATTAGCCGCGAGATAAATCACTGCGGGAAGAACCTGAATGCTCGAGGGGGACGTCGGCGACGGTGCAGCGGCGTGCAAAGAGAAAGTGTTAAAATTGACGTTCTGGGAGGGGAACTGGTTTTGAGAGGGAAGAGGAACGCAGGTGGCGGCGCGGGGAGTGTTACAAGTTGAGAAAAAAGTTGACTATGTAGGATAGAAAGCGATCAGAATGCGAAATTGCCCAAGTTATCATTAGGCAACGTTTTAAAGAGGTTCTAATTTGATAAAGCTACCTTTAAGTGTGAAGGTCAAAATTTCCAAGTCCAGATAACTAGATTAACATGTACCAGTTGAAGTTACACGTACACCATCCCAAGTTTGGCCAAGATTGTTCCATGTTCTGTGAAGAACAGTTTAAAGCGTAAAATATCGTGGTAAACCTCGTGGGCAACAGCTCTCACTCACTTCGAATAGAGTAGTTGACGATGTGGCCTATATTGATCCAATGGCCCTTGATTGATCGATTTGATGTTACTGTTTCTCGTTATTTACCTATCGTTATAAGTTCAGTGATGACGGAAAATCTAGGAACTTCAAAGCTCACTACTAGCGTTATGTTAGGACAAAATCATTAAGAAGAAGGGTAAAAATTACTATAAAGGTAAAAGCTTTTGATAAATCGTGAACATTTTTCTAAAGCTTAGATCCAAGGATGTGTCTCAGCACCAGCAACGTCATATCACTGATAATCACAAAACGGAGAAGTCAGAGACTCGGGAGAAGAGAGTAATATCGATTGGACCGCGGAACATTGAAATTGCCACCACTTCTAGGATATAACCAGTGTTTGAACATAGCGGGTGACGTTTTCTATAGAGCCACGTCGACGCCGTTCCCTCAAGCCTTCTCCCTGTGCACGTCGTGAAACGAAAATAATTAGTCCCAGCGCACTCCTCCGGCAAAATAACAAAACTTTCATTTATTTTAATTGCATTGAGCGAACGTCGATCTTTGTTCTCTTTGCTTACTCCTAGTGGAACTCCTAGGCCGTTGTTCCGGAGAAGTAGTTTGTCATGAGAACTAGCGAGTGACTGATCAAGATGCCAAGCTGCTTGACATGGAACACGCGCATGCTATAAAGCTGCATCTCGGCGATGTAACCAGCGATATGACCAGGTCCAGTACAGTTTCCTTACTGATGAACAGAACATTAGTTTTATACGCACATATATTTTCTATGGACGGTGGAAGCGCGCAAATTGCGGCTTTGCGTCCATTCTTGGCACAATTTTGTTATGCGTACTCTTTCGAAAAAGTGCAAAGTACCACACAAAGTGCGCTGACCGTCTAAACCGCTACAAATGGACCACACACGCATGATTGGATAACCATGGAACCTTCCCTACACTGAACGTGTTTTGATTTAATCGAAAATAGAAAGTCACACGCCTTTCGTAACTAAGAATTAATGTGCCATTAGTGATTACAGCTCATCCTACATGTATCTAATCATAAGCTCCGATTTAATGGAATCGCGAGTGAAGGATATCTATCCTTACTCAGTAATGCTATTTCATAAGTTATTTACATGATCTTAATAGTTTAACCTCCTAATAATCAAAGCAAATCTTCTCCAGTCGCACACAAGTTTTTCACGGCTGCAAAGACAGATCAAGTCACCTAGAAGCCCATTAACGCGTGGAAAAATGCCTTGCCCGATTCTTTTTCCGCTATTTTGCATCACTGTGGTTCCTCTTTAGGATGATCCTATGTTATTGTGCCCCGTTTGAATTGACAGAAGATTAACATAGCGAAAACAAAGGCGATTCGCAGATCTCTGACAAACAGACATGGACGGTGTCTAGACACTCCTTTCATGGCTCAAGCGATTAGTGTTGTTCCTGGTGAGACCAAGGAACAGAACCTATAAAGGTTGGAATAAATTCGTGCAGTCCCTTCATGCTCGCCCAGAGGAACACAGAGACTCCGCACGGTCCGATGAATCCTTAAGTGGGCACAGAAAGCATAGAAGCCATAGAATCTATGTCTCGGTCTCATTCCAAAGATCCAGCTTCCTTATTTGTGTGCTCCCTTCACACACAATAAACTATGTTGTCCTGATCAATATCCATAGGAAAGGTCTCACCATTATATAAAATGATGCTGGCAAAAGACTAATCTATGTAGAAAGGTCCTTAAACTGTCCATTCAGCCAAGGTCTCCTGGACCAAAATAAGGAAATGGAAGGGCAGGGCTTGCAGATAATGTTTATTTTTGCGTTGCACTTATGGATCACGCAACTTAAAGCCATGTAATCCCTTGTTTTTGGAAATCCAAAAATATGCACTATGTGTCTAGAATCCTCTGCTGATCAAAGAAGATGGTATATGGACGGAAGCCAGAGAAGCAATGACTCAGTCCCGCTTTCCCTATCCACGTCCAGCTTCCCTGTTTGTCCTGCTCCTTCCTCCACTCACCGTCAGTGTCGTTGAGCCAGAAAAGGTGCCAAACACGGGAAAGTACCCTCTCAGGGCTGACGCGTAATTTCCGCTTCCTGAAACCAAAAGTACGCCCTTATCAATCTCGGATAATCTACTTGCCAGACGGCCTTCTTGGCGTAGCGGTGGCGACTCTTAGTGTTTATGCCGATTCTGACGGAAGGTAGCTGTTTGTTTCGGTATCTTCCTTGTTTTGAATATGATTCCACCGTCCGTAATTGTGGCCTACCTATCCTACGTAAACGCAATACGCCACAGATCGTCAGATTACACAATAGGGGTCGGTGAAGCGACTATATTCGCGGTTTCAACAAAGTTTGTCCTTTTGGCGGCATTGGACATCCTCGGAGACAATCAAACGCAAAGCGCGTCACAAACTTGATCTCCTGGCCGCTGATTAAACTCGCTACTTCCCTATAAACAGACGTCTTTCCGCGAAATGCCCGCTTCTTGCACTCCACGGCGCGGCAGCCGAGTGCCCATAAAGTCCCGGAATAGTGCTCGGATCCGCGGCGTCATTTAATCGCCATAAAACGTTTTCCAATTACCCTCGACTGCAGCTCGGCTAACCACTTCCCGTGCGGCAATCAGTGCGCGCCCTCATCGCCACTGGATTCCATCGAACGGCTCCCGCGCACTACCTAACCGGCGACGATACCAAATAGGGCATATAATGACGGTGCGCGGCAACTTCGCCGCGCCTCTTTGACGCATCGAAAAATTTGATTTTTCGCCGCGAAAACACTAGCCTAAGGCGCGCGCGAGCGAGGAGTGACGCCGCCGGCGGACTCAACTCATCCCTCCGCCTGCTGGCGATGCTGCTCGACGCCATGGAGCGACGCGGGCGACGACGACGACGCTAACACAATTTCCAATTTGGATGGGTGCGGCAACGCCGCAGTCGCAGTTTCCCGCGGCGACATGACGACTTTTGTCGTCCTCTCCCTCTTTGTTCTCCTAATTTCTGTACCGGGCCTGGGCAGCACCGCCGCCTTCCACTACGCGGCCCAGTTCCCGCTGGACATCGTCGTCGGCCTGCCCTACGACGAGGGCACCCGCCTCAGGAACCCCTTCCGGCTGACCATCGGGAAGGCGCAGCCGGTGTTCGACGTCGCCGTCGAGGACATCTACAGGAGGAGGAAGCTGCTCCCGCACAGGGCCCTCCGCATCACCTATGTGGACACGCAGCTCTCCGACGCCGTGGGCCCGCAGCGCATCGTCGACCGCTACTGTGCACAGAGCGTCGACGCCGTCATGGGCATGGCCTACGTCTTCGCGCTGGCCCCCGTGGCCAGGATGTCCCAGTACTGGCAGCGCGGCGTGCCCGTCTTCACCACCAGCGCCATGGTCGACGAACTCGGCGACCGGGTCAACTTCCCCCTCCTCACGCGCCTCATGGGCACCTACCGTACCATCGCGCATCTGATGATCAAGACCGTCTCGCAGTTCCAATGGCGGCGCTTCCACTTCTTCTTCAACGACCAGGCGGTGCACGGGACGTCGCAGGGCCGCAGCGAGTGCTTCTTCTCGCTGAACGCCATCAAGAACGTCTTCAACAACCAGAAGGACATCGTGTGGTCCGTGGAGATGTTCAGCGAGCAGGTGACCAGGAGGGAGCAGTTCGAGAAGTTGCTCAAGAAGGCGTCCCTGTTGACTAACAGTAGGTTGGAGTGCGTGGGACTGTGCGGCGGGAAAGCGGCGATTGTTTTGAGCACTTCTGAGCTCTTTGCTCGCTTATGGACTTCCCTGACCTTTAGCCCGGAGTTGACCTTCTTGAAAGGAAGAACAAAGACGTGGCACTCTCTCTGCTAATGAATTCGGAAAACACAATTTTCTCTCCAGAATTGCCAATTCTGTAAATTCCAAAAGTGTTTCCAAGAAGCGCATTGTTTTCCAGCAATTGACTCCTCTGGACCCCGCGATCTGTTCTGACCTGTCTAGGCTCCTATCTTCAGATCTTCTGCACTCTGGACATCCCAGAATCTGAGCCTCTTCTGGGATCTGCAACCCGCTCCTTGAGGGACTTTCCTCTGCTTGATAAATATGTTTTGCAACAAGTATCCTGCTTTTGGGAGCTCGTTTTTCATCATGAGTTATTCACATCAGTGGCGGGCTTCCGGTCGAGACCTCCCCTGAGGATTCAGGTCATCCCTGCGCCGTTTGTTGCTTCGTGCCAACTTGGAGAGCTGCATGACCGATGAGATCATAAGGATCTAGTTCCGTGTTAGATTATCCAGTGGACCCCATTCTTAGGACTAGCGATCGCTGTTAATCTCCCCTGCCCTGGAAACCTCTGGGAAGCTTGCTGTAGCGACCTTCTGAAGAGAACCCAAAACGTCGCTGGTCCAAGGAGGTCGGGGAGCTGGCTCGGACCCGTCTCTTGTTGCCGAAGACCTCCTCGTTCGGCTCTTCGCCCAAACTCATTTAGGCGCCTTTTGTCCGTCGCGCGCCGCCGCACTCAATCCGCCGTTCAGGCGGGTGCCAAACGGCCCCTTTTTGCTGCTGCTCATCCTGCAGCCACCGCACTAATCAAGCGTCGTTGTCGCGCACGCCTAAAGCGTCTTTGATGGCATTTCCTGCCAAAGCGATGTGTAATGGAACGAACGGCCGACGAGCAGATTCGTCGCCGCCAACGAGGGAAACGATGTGTCCCTGTGACGAGTAGCCGGGCGGGAGGCAGTGATGGATGGCCGGGATTGATGGCCTACTAAAGAAGGCATGGGGATTAGCGGACTGATGATGAGCTGGAGAGGAGAATTGTCTCCGAGAAGGAATCTGGCCCAGGAGAACCCAATAGGAAGTTGGGCAAGGAAGTAATGGTCCAGAGCAAATGTGCTCCACTTTTTTAAAAGTCTTTTATGTTTACAGTGAAGCTCTTCTTATCAATCTAAACACGATCTACATGCCCTCAATAAGAACCTCTATAAGATCTGCCAGAATGGGTCCATTTTCTGACATTTAAAGATGCTGGACAAGCAGAAAACCTCCCTCTATTCATCATTGTCAGCATCTTAATTCTACCTAATTTCAGTCATCATCCTATGCGCCAGTCCCGACACCGTCCGCGAGATCATGCTCGCCGCCTACGAGCTCGGCATGGCCCGATCGGGAGAGTACGTGTTCATCAACATCGACGTCTCCACTGGGTGAGTCGTGTTACCTTCCTCTCGACTATTTGAAGTGGGTAATAAGTTGCAACATGTTCTGATCTGACGATTGTATAATGTTTCTGGAAAATCCATGAGTAGAGTACCGATCTATCGTAAAAGTAGGTGCGTTCTCGTAAACTTGAGAGCGTTGAGATTACTCCACAAGTACATAAACGCTGCTTATTTATGGCCGTCTACTGACGACTGACGTTGTTTACGGCTGGACGATGAGAGCCAATAGATAATTGTCCTTCTCAAAAATATGAGCGCTCGCCTCCACACTGAGAACGAGGAAGGGAAAATTTGAATGGAAGAGAGGCAAATCAGGGCTTGTCCTAGAGGACATTGAAACAGAGGGTTCCGTTAACGGTAATAAAGCCAAAAGGAGTATTGCATCTATTTTTCAGAAAAAAGTGATAGTAGGTAAGGAGAAGGAGGAAGCGGGTGGCAAGAAGTAAATATTGTGAGCAATTCTGGGTATGAAACAACAGGGTGATGGATAGGATTGAATGTACTCTTAGCAAAACATAATAATAAATTAATATATTGCCAGCTGCAGCAATTGACGACGATAAGCGATTACGGTACTTGCCGATCATTGCTCAAGGTTATATTTTCTAAAATTACACCTGCCTTGGAATATTATTTGTGAAAGGGACGACACTCATTACCAGATATTTGAAATGCAGAAGTTACTTTTAAACGTTGTTTCTTGTTTCTCGTTGACTTATGCTTAACATGTCCAAGAATTACATATAATTAAGCAAATGCTCATTTATGTCTTTTTTAAAAGTTGTGCTCAGTAGTTGACACTTTTTGTTGATAAACAATCCACTAACTGGCAAAAGACCACTGATGTGGATAACTATGTCGACAAAACGGTAGCCAAAAAATAATAACATGTCATATCATAAGCTTAATGTTTTTATGATGGAAAACGGGACTTTTAAAAATGCATAAACGTGTGCTTCCTTACCCAGAAGACAGTGTTTAACCCTTGTGTTCAGCTCGCACGCCGAGAAGCCGTGGATCCGGGCGAACGACACCAACTCGCCGGAGAACGAGAAGGCCAAGGAGGCCTACCGCGCCCTCAAGACGATCTCCCTGCGGCGCAGTGACCGCAGCGAGTACAAGAACTTCGAGGCGCGTGTCAAGGACCGCGCGGAGACGAAGTACAACTACTCGGCGAAGACGGGCAAGGAGTACGAGATGAACAACTTCATCAGCGCCTTCTACGACGCGGTGCTGCTCTACGCCATCGCGCTGAACGAAACGCTGACCGAGGGACTGGATCCCAGGAACGGGCACAACATCACGAGTAAAATGTGGAACAGGACGTTTGTCGGTGAGGAGAAGGCGCCTGGAGCTCTCTGAAGTAGGGTTGTTTAGGAATTACGGGTAATGTAAGCATCGACCAAAATGGCGATCGATATTCGGACTATTCACTTCTTGATTTGGATCCTGACCAAGACAAGTTCGTGGTAAGTCATGTGGGAAGGAAAAAGGCCCTGGAATATGATTATAGAATACAATGAGTGCTTAGAATGAGTGACGATCATCCATCGCTCATTGGGTTGGTGTACAATTAATGTCCCATGAATTACATATCGCTTATTTTTGTTGTTTTTATAGATAGAGGAAATTCGAAAGGACATTGTGTTAACTGGGGATCTCCTCTACTTAATGACATGTAATCGCTCCTTGTTTGAGTTTTTATTAATATTTGCTGTCGATTCTATCAAAAACATAGCACCTAACGATCATAGATTTATCACACCGAAAGGGTTCCTATAAACCTCAACTATGCAGAACATCATAGCTAACACTAAGCACAACCCAACCAGAAACGTAGAGACGAAGCAAAAATACCATTTTCACAATTTTGTTCTTTTCAGTCTTTTTATGAACTTTTGTCAAAGACAAGACTGTCAAATCACTGAAATGACATTATATTTGCACCAAGATGTCGAAGATGTATAAGATGTCGACAAAAGATGTTTGACTATCGACAATCGGGGACTGGTCTTCGTCTTCAACTCTATTTCCTTAAAAAATATGCTTCTGAATAACAGAAATAACAGTAGTAGCGCAGAATTTGGCGAGGAACACGAATACATCAAAATCAGATCATTAAAACGGAAATTATGAATTTATGGGTCACCCTGTATAAATGATGTCAATTGCAGGAAGTGGCCTACTACTCCGGCGCTTCAAACGAGTTAAAACAAGTGGCGGAGTTCCACTGGGTGAACGGGAAGCCGCCGCCCGACTCGCCCATCTGTGGCTGGGACCACTCCAAGTGTCCCGACGGACTGCCATGGTACTTCTACGTGATCGGCGGCGCGGCCGGCGTGATCCTGGTCATGAGCCTCGTCTTCTGCTGGTACTACCACCGCATGAAGCTTGAGCGCGAGCTGACGGCCATGTCGTGGAAGATCCGCTGGGAAGAGCTGGACGGCGACGACTCGCGCGAGAAGAAGAAGAAGGCGAAGCGCGCGCGGAAGATCGACGGATACGGTCATCCAGATCAGAGCGATCCGCTCCTTCGGTCCAACAGCCGGTCGTCCTTCGCCTCCGACAAGGTTTGTCCGCCTAACCAAGTAGATCCATGCACCGGGTAGGGCGCCGTAATCTCAGCTGACCAGAGCAGCGATTTTTGGGCTCACTGGCTAGGAGTGTTTAGGTAGTTTAGCAGACTCGTCCACTTGTCCAGTTCACTCACTTTTTCCTCCCCAAACTGCTTAGGCCAAGATGTTTTGGAGGCCCGGATCTTGCCCATTGATGATCACCCATTTTGCAGTTTGCCGACGACGAGTACGACTTCTTCGCGATGAGAATGCGATTGGTGAGGGTCCTGCCACGTTTCCCACTTTTGTCACGTTTTCGGTGTTCTTTATCCGTCGTTCACCAGCTTCGTAGTTGCGTTCCCAGCGAGTGATGAAGTGGTGCATGTTGGCCGAGGGAGGGTGGAGCCGTAATTGTAGAATGAGCTGTTAAGGAGGGTAATTTTAGCAAATGACTCCTCTAACTATGCCTCCTCTAACTATGCCTCCTATGCCTCCTATGGCTCTGATTTTTTTGTCCTTTTCCGTATCCGTTGACTGTCCTGGAGAGGCCAAGAACTAGAATTATGCAAGTCATTACACACAATTTTCCACTGCATGAAATACACCCAAAAAAACCGAAAACCCTAAAAAAATCATTTTTTGTTTCCATTTTGAAAGTTATATATCATTTTTGCACATCTTTTTTTCACGAAAAGAGCACCTCTACAGCTCTTTAATGGGGTTTGAGGTTCAATAGCCATTAGGTACTAGAGTAAATAGTATGACAAAAAGCCGGAAAAAGCTAAAAAAAGATGTTCAGATAACTTTCACTTCTCTTTCACCGTTTTCCAACTCACTGACCCAAAAAGCGGCTGTCAACGTCGCCTTAACCTCTTCCCCTCCCTCAGGCCCCTCTCCGTCCCCACGTCACTCGCTCACGCACCGTCCACCGTCCACGTTTCCTGGCCACCCTTTACATGTCGCATGACCGTTTCGCTTCTCACCTTTTTTAACTGTACAAGGTTTCAAAAGTCTATCCATCCTATGGCTCCTTCTGAGCCGCGTCCTCCTAGCAGTGTCGTCCGCTCTCCGGAGTCCTTGGTGACGTAGCTCTTTTCAGCGGAGCTCCTCTTCCGGCGCGACCAGGAAGATCTCGGCGATGATCGACCGGAAGCTGAGCTTGTTCACGCGGAAGAAGTCGTCGCCGACGAACGAGAAGAACAACACGCTGGAGCAGAACAACCACCAGGCGAATAACCAGGTGCCTACCATCACCGAAGAGATGATTCTTCGCATGGACTCCCCGAGCGACCATTGCCACGGTTCTCTTCAGGCCTCCCCGCTGGCGGAGAATGACGTCGAACGCGCGCTGGTCTCCTCGCCGTCGAACTCGGAGTCCAACTCCAAGAAGAAGAAGTCCAGCAACGAAGAAGACTACGACATCCACGCGAAGAGGTCGCTTTCCAGCCTCAAGAACAGGAAGCTCAGTTTCGCTAGCATCAAGGTAGGCTTCTGGGGAGGAAGTGGGGGAAACAGGAGCTCAGGACCAGCTCCTAGAATTGAGGCAGTCTCAACTCCCATACAGTCTTTGAATCTCTAAAATCTCCCTGAAGCGGAAACCGGAGCTCTCCACAGAGAGGGCTGTGCGAAACTCAAAAAACTCAAATGTCAAAACTCCAAAAGTAAAAACTCAAAACCCGAAAAAGCCTCAAAACTCGAAAGTTTACATTTTTTCTATGGTATAAATAATTGTAAATCGTCCATACATTTCTCAGAACAGGGTAGGCTTCTGGAGATGGAGTGGGGGAAACAGGAGCTCACTAGATCGTGGATTTGAAGCAGTCCCAACTCAGTGTTTGAATCTCTAGAACCTCCCTGTTTCAGAGTGGAGGCTCGGTGGAAACCATCGTCCAGCACAATGCTCAGATCTACACACCCACTGCCATCTACAAGGGCACGATGGTGGCGATCAAAACGCTGAAGATCGACCCAAGGCGGTTCCCCAAGATCGACCTCAACCGCGGTCACCTCATGGAGCTGAAGCGGATGAAGGACCTCCAGCACGACCACGTCACGCGGTTCACCGGCGCCTGCCTGGACGCGCCACACTACTGCATCGTCACGGAGTACTGTCCCAAGGGCTCCTTGGAGGACATGCTCGAGAATGAGAAGATCGAACTGGACAAGATGATGAAGTTCTCACTGCTCCACGACTTGGTCAAGGTATGGAGGTCCTAAGGAGCTTGGAGAGCCTAGTTGGGTGTTCAGGGGATGCACTTCATCCACAGCAG
>KN169123.1:4449-19209 GCA_000757755.1 Steinernema glaseri
GCCTCCGAACGCATAGCCGAACGTTTTAACGCGAGTGACGGCAAACAAGACGTAGACGTTGATGACTACACCGGTCAAGCCCAACTAAAATCATTTATATCTCGCTAATGTGTCAAGTATCTGAACTTGCCGCAATGATGATTAATGAAGCAGTGGCATCGTCGCTAAGCATGTCTCCCGCGATCTGAAATATTTTGCACTAGTTCTAGTTTCCAACAAGTTACTCTTCAACTAGTGGTCTACAACAACTCTCTGAGATTAATCTCTCTTAAATCGCGACTGAAATGAACAAAGGAAAGTGGCCACGCCCGATATAAGACATGAAGATAATCCCAGAACCAAACCAGACCAAACACCGGTGGAAAGTATGAGGATTTTCAAGAAATGACGATAGATACACGTGATTTCTTAGGCAGCATTGTTGAACCTGACAATGGGCAACATATCCGCCAGAATGTTTTTGAGCACTAGTCAACGGTATCACGAACAATTCTTTGTTTGGCCAAAGGGTTGTTGATGGGTGTTTGGATGTGTAACAAAGCTCTGAAAACACGAGAAGATGCCTTCGCCATTTTCCGAGCTGACAGAAGAAGCTGTTTCTATCCTACTTCAAGTGAGCAGAAAGAAAGCATAGTACAATGCTGGTCAGGCCGAAGAACTTACCGTTGCCTGACGGAATCACATATGAATACGAGCAGGGTCCAATGAAATTACTATCTCAAAAATACTTCCTTGTTCCATTTGAATTATTTTTATATTCCTGCTTATGCTTGTTATCCCGTCAATTAATTGGAATTCGCCTGTCATATGCGGGAGAATTGAAGACCCTCCTTCAATATGGGATCCTTGTGTAGTAAACAGGTTCTTGTTTGTTTAATTTACAATAAAATTGATGAAGATTCAGATGGAAAGACGTAACATCTGAGAAGCACAATCAATGAGTTGTATATACTAATTGCAACTTAACTTTTTGAAATAAGAATGGGGTCAAAGAACTTATGTCTTAGATTAGTCACGGCTTTGTCCCAAAAACATAGAAACAGTTCCACCGTAATCCGGGCTGTTCGATCCTCAGTGTGTACTGCATTTTTGGAGAAAAATAAGTGTGCAAAAATGGAAGAATTTCTCCTATTATTACATGCTGTCAATTCCATATACGATTGATTCCATGAATTCGTCGTCAGGCTTATGGGGTTGGGACAAAACGCACTTTGACGGCGTCGTTATCGGCGTCTTCCCGTTCAGCCCTCTTGCGCAAATCCTCGAATCGCTTGGCAACAAATGGATCCGCGCTTAATGGTTCTCCTGCCGGGCCAGCCATACCCCAGTTTTAGACAGGAAGTAAGCGGCATGCGCTGCTTTCTCTTCCTTCTTCTCTTTGTAATATTCAGTATTCACGGATCCACTTCTACGGCGATAACCGATAAGAAGTACGATGCGAACGTGTTTCCTGGTGACAAGCCGCCTCCAAAGATCACTGCCAAGACGCCGACCGGATACGAATTTGCAATCTCGGAAGATACTTGCTACTCGGAACTGAATGATAAGAGTATAGAAGTGTTATGGAAAGCGGATGGACTGGAGCAGAAAATCCCTTTCCTTGCTAACAAGAAGGGCCAAGCCGCGGAGAACCAAACCCAGGTGAGTTCCATTGTTACAATGCAAGAAAACAACGAGCACAGCTGTCCTAAGATGACTTTGGTAAACTCAATTCATTTGGTATTATTAAATCGCTGAGATTTTTATTTATTCACTATAAATAGCTCGAAAGGCGCTGAGGACGAGTGTTCACCTCTTGAACTTGTACGTGCATTTTTCCTCGAACACTGTGACGCATAAATTTTTGCCGATTAGAAGATTTCTGAATATGGTTCTGGGGGTAACAGCTTGTGTTCAAGATTATGATCTAAAAATACTATATCTGCATTGGGCGGCTGAAGAGGGAAAGGCTTCTACGTTACCATGTCGTTCGAATTGCCGTACTCTCCTAGGAGACCGATACTCAAAAGGGTTTTTCGGATTGGATTTTCAGAGAAATTACTTCTGGGAAATATACTACTCCTCCATTAAAGAACGGCATTAGAGAGCATGCTTTTGAGGGTAAAAACTGAGTGACTGACTGTAAAAACAATACATTTCAGGTGGTCTACACAGTGTGCCCCATCAAAGAAGTAAAAGCCACTTATTATGCAGTCGAGGAACCGGGAAAGACATTGGAAGCCTTTAAGGACGAACCGGACCGCATTTACCCACCAAACACCAAGTTTCTTTTCGCCGTAGAGGTGACCTACAAAACAACGGCCTCACTCAGTAAGTTTGCATGCACAGTTATCCTAGCATTCTTTCTCAGAGAACTGCAAAGATACGTGGTTCTACTATGCGGATTTCGAGGCTAAGAAGGGCACAGAATCAACTACCTGCATTGGCTCCTTTGAGATCGGCACCGCCGAAAAGCTGCCTGAAAAGTTGGGAAAGCAAGGTGACTCGGCTCCCGGTTGTGTGCTACAGAGTAAGTAACTCTAATTTAAGTTTCCGCTAGTTATCTGCGACATGTTTAGCATTCGACAAAAAGCTAAAACTTGATAAGGGCACTCTTGGAGCGGCGGATCAAAGTGTCACATATCCAGAAGTAAGCACAGAGCTGGCGTTCACGTCTACATGTTGAACCCTTTAGGACGGTGTTTATGAAACAGAGGTAACCATCACTGACTACTACGGAAAGTTTCCGTCTCTCGGCTCTGCCAAGGCGAAGCTACCGAAGGTTACAATAGGAGTACCGACCACAACTACTACGACAACATCTACAACCAGTACTTCGACTACCACCACGACACCTTCGACTACCATGACGCCGACAACAACCGAGGACACAACAACGCCTACCACAACAACCTCCACCACCACGTTGCCCACAACTACAACAGGCACCACAACTACGGCGGCCACCACAACTATAGCGGATGAAACCACGACAACTGCTTTGGAAGAAACAACAACGACAGCGCCTGCAGGAATGACTACGACAACGACCGATCCTAAGACAACATCCACGACAACTACAACTACACCGCCTACAACAACAACAGCAACAACAACAACGGCAGAGCCTAAGATAACTACAACTACAATTCCTACAACAACAACAACGACAAAACCTACCACAACTACCACGCCGGAGCCCTCCATCATTTTCTGTTCTGACTTGACATCGACTACGAGTACAACGACTACTTCTACGACAACCACATCTAGTACAACTACGTCGACAACCACTACACCTACTACGAGCTCCTCGACAACGATTGTACCTACTACGAGCTCCTCAACAACTGCTGAACCTACTACGAGCTCGTCAACAACTACTGCACCTACTACGATGTCTTCGACAACTACAACACCTACTACGACATCGTCGACAAGTACTACGCCTACTACAACGTCGTCGACAACAACTTCTACTACGCCTTCTACGACTACGCTACCAACAACAACGCCTTCCACAACAACATCGACTACGACGTACTCAACGACAACTATGCCCACGACGTCATCTACAACAACGACGACCTCGACATCAACGCCGACATCGACGAGCACAGCGGAACCGACAAGCACGTCCACAACAACGACCACGACTCAGGCCTCTACATCCACTTCCACGACAAGTAGCACCACAGAGTCGCCTTCGTCCACAACGTCCCCTGAGTAAGTTGAATGTCTTTCAAAGAAATAGTCTTAATTGAGCAGTTGAACTGTAACTTACATATGAAAATGTATAGATCAAGCTCAACCACCACGACTGGCACAATGACTACAACCAAAGCTTCCACGTCGTCCAGCACTACGACTGATGGAAGTTCGTCCACATTATCTACCACACAGTCATCGACCACTGTCAGCTCGTCCACAACGCCGACGTCAACCGCAGGGACCACACCATCACCAACCCCGACGACTACGACAACAGGTAGTTGTTTTGCCCTTGAAAACACTTAACAAATCAAGGCATAATTAACATCGTTTGCATCCAATTTTTTCAGAACCCACCACGACTACGTCCACGCCGTCGAGCTCCTCCACATCGTCCACAACAGAACCTACATCGTCAACCTCGACAGCCCCAAGCACATCGACTACGACTCCGACTACGACAACGACCTCGGTTCCGGAGACCACAACCAGCACAACAGCTCCAGAAACTACGACAACACCGTTGCCCACCACCACGTCTGAAGAAGCCACCTCGTCAACGACAGCGGAAGAATCAACAACCGAAGAACGTACTACTACTACCACTGAGGGGACAACTTCGACCACCGTAAAGCCTACTACTTCAAGCACTTTGTCCAGCTCAACCAGTGCCTCTTCAACATCCGATGCGTCCACTACGCAGACGATGACCTCCAGTACTGGACCATCTGCGACCGAGTCAAAAACCGAGGCTCCCGACACGACAACTACAACAACGGACGGAACGACGACTGGGACAACATTGCAGGAGACTTCGAAGACTGTCGCGTCCTCAAGCACCTCTTCAACGGTGTCTTCCACGATAACGGTGAAGGTCACCTCGACGGCTGAACCTTTGACTACGTCTGAAGGCAAACTCTCGACGTTGACTACCAAGGAAACTACAAGCGTCGGGAAGGGCGCTGACGACGACTGCTTCATCAACTCGGTGAAGGTCCACGATCTCTCTGAAGAGGTCTCAGCTCCAACTTCTCGCAAGAACACCTCGGAAGTTAGCTTCACCAGCGATGTTGAGGTTAGTGTTTTAGCCTACAGACGGTATTTATGTAAAACTGAAGGTCATTTCGGTTCCTGTTTGGAAGTATCGCGAACCAACTTATAAATTTAAGCTTGTACGCCTATGTTAATTTAAAATGTTCATTTCAGTCCGAGTGCCCTGGCGAACTGTCGTACAAATGGACGATCTTTAACGGCGAAGAACTGGAGCAGGCTCATCTTCTGATCACCTCAGACAAGAGAAGCGTCAGCATTAACGGAAATGCTCTAGATTCCAGCGACTACAAGCTCTGCCTTCTTGTCAAAGGTATGGCTACCGCTGTTTGTGCAGGCCTAAAGCAAGTTTTACAGCTGCCAACGACCAGAAGACCCACTGTGGTTACTTCACCATTGCTGACCGCTACTTCACCGTGTCGTTCGGAACATTGGGAAAATCGATTAAAGTGCTCGGAAAGGAGCAGTTTATCCTGGATCCATTAGCAAACACGGTCACCGTTCCGGCTGTTCCCAATGTAACCTACGAGTGGTTCTGCCGAGAAAAGGGCGCTGGAGAATACAAAGCGATCGGCAATTCAGGCTGCTTCAAGGACGGTAAGCTATCCCACGCCAGCTCACAAACTGCTTCATTCACTAAATCCCCTCTTTAGGCTACCAGAATCTGCCATGGAATAGCGGACGAGTAGAATTTACAAATCCCGAAGAGGTCTTCAAAAATATCCCCGGAACCTACCAACTCAAAGTGGTCGCGAGAGGAAAGCGTGGAGAACAATCCTTGGAAGCATCGGAGGAGATCGAAATTGGAATTGTGGATCAGAAGTCTGACGTCGCCGTTGGATACAGGTTGGCTTCTCTCTTTCCTTCTGAATGAATAGCAACGTTTTTGTAGCTGCCAACCGGACTGCGTATTCATCTCAAGTCGCAACGCGCACAAACTCTCCGTTGGCTACCAGCGAAGCGTTGACGTGGACTGCAAGAACTGCGACGAAACCCGGCGCCTGGATCACGTCCGCTACCGTGTGATCTTCAACAATGGTACCGCGACCGAGTGGATTAAATCGACTGATTTCATCGATGGAGATATCAAGAAGATCAGGATTCCTGTTTCCAAAAAGGTACCTCTCCTTCTTCCGCAATGTGCACGGGAGCTGTTCAGCTAATGCCTGAAAATCTGAATCGAAATGACGTGAAATCCTTCGAGCTGGAGGCTACAGTCATCGTGGAGAAAGAGGGGAAGAGCTTTCCTAGCGTTTTCAAACAGAATTATGAAAACAACAACGGACCGGTTGACGGAGAGTGCTCGTTGGACAACTTAACGCCAAAGAACACGGACAACGTTACTGTAATCTGTAGTGGATGGACAGACGAGGATAACATCGCTTCTTACAACATCTATAGTAAGCTTATAGTCGCTATTGTCAGATTAGTAGAAACTTGTTTGGACATAACCATCAGGCGTTCGTTGAAATCGTGCTTTTCCATAAACGGCGCAAGTTTAGCTCAATACACGGCGCTTAGAAAATATATTTCGTACCTTTGCTCTGCACGATGACTTTTCGCAAAAGTAGGCACAGCCATATGCAATGCATTTCAGGCCAGTACAACGACTCTACTCCTCCCAATCTTGTCTCCACTTCAAAAGATGCTTCACAAACGTTCAAACTACGACAAGGCGAGTATAAACTGTTTGTTCGTGTGTTGGACGGCCTTCGAGCCGATAGCGACCTGATCCCTCTTGGAGACGCCGTGGTCACTCCCGATGAGGTGAGTCACGCTATTCGTTCACATGTAAACAGTCTTCAGATCGACGTGGACGAAGCGCTCAGAAACGTCACAGATATCGGTGATGTGCTTAACATCGTGGACCACATGAAGAACAAGTCAGCACAGAGTGAATACGTCGCGGAAAAAACTAGCGCTAAGAAACATCCTTGGGCGAATGAGCTGATCGACGGTGCCAGCAAAAACTCGGTAGGTGAAGCTGGAGAAGCCCTCAAAAAGTATACATTTTTAGGAGACAAAGAAAATCGTGGAGTCCTTGCGGAAAAGGTTCCAGGAGCAGCTGGCCATTGACAAGGAAGGACTCTCGGAGGATGAGATCAGGGAGATCACGGACAACATTATGAGAGAACAAAATGCCAAATTGGCCGAGGTACGGTTGCCTTGATACAGTATGTTCACACAATGAGTGTTCTAGCTGATGGGTGAGCTCCTCAAAAACACCGCAGATAAACCGATTGAGAATCCTGAAGACATGAACCAAGTCCTAGGAACGGTCGATGAGATTCTGGCGAACTCCATGAAGTTTACGTTGAAGAAGAAGAGCCCATCGGACACGCTCTCCGGCGAGTACAAGATCTTTTTCGCAAGGATGAAAATCAAAGGGACCAATTTGATAGTGATAAATGCTCAGGTAAGAATATTCAGAACAATCTGAGCTGGACCGCAGGCACTTTTCAGATCACTGTGGACGGAACGACCGCCTTCATCCAAGGAGACATTCAACCGGCGTTGGTGATGGCCGGAAGCGACGAATTCATGCTTGACCGCAGTGGGGACATCATGTCCGCGAAGATGACCTTCAACGAACCCATGCACGACATTTGGGCGAAGACTACGATCGAGCACGTTAGCGAGATGTTGGACGGCGCAGCGCGCATCAATTTCCTTGGCGAGAATGAGGTAAGTAGTAATGAGCGTTATGACATGTAGGAGAAGGTACAACCGTTATGCACCTCGTCTCTTCGCCTGAAAACGAACTCTTTCAGCTCACGCCTGACAGGAAACATGTCGCCTGGAACGTCACCTTTGATCGAACCATGCTCGCAGATGAGCAGAACATCGCTAACGGCTCCGTCTCTTCGTACACGTACCTCCTTCCCGGATCATCCATCGTTCTCTCACAGGTACCAGAATACACCACCCACATAAGTCACAGGAGCCATTTCATTACTCCAGCTTGCCGAGAACGACAAAAGGATGTTCTTCCGTGGAGAAATATTGAACGTGTCATCAGTTACCCTCAAGATCCATTTGGACCGTAAGGATCACACGCTGGAGTTCAAGTAGCTGACGGTTTGGGGCCCGCGGTAAAGTATGTTTTCAGGAACGGAGTCATGGAAGTCTTGGCAGTCAGCAACAAGACGTTCAATGCCTACATTCACGAGTCGACATGGACGAACAAGGACAGCTTCGCGTCATCTTACCACACGACTATCCAAGATACGATCAAACTGGAGAACATTGATAAAGACATACTTCTGGACGCTGAGTCGTCGTCTGAGGCCGTTACACTGAAACTTGACGACGAGTTCATTCGCCTTATGATCGGATTTGAAGGTATTTTGAGAGTATCAGGAACGATATTCGAACGGACTTTGCAGATGTGCCTATGCTCCCTCTTTCCTCGGTGGAATCCAATATAGAATCGTCGAAACTAATTATCGATGCCGAGTACTTGAATAAGGAGCTGTTCTCCGAAGCTTTCAAGGCCGGAAAGACGATCGGGATACAGAGTGGATATGTAAGTCGATCTATGGAACTTGTCAATACTCCACCATATGTTCCAGATCAACATCCAAGGTGGCTCCAAAATCACGTTCCAGGACGGACAGATGATGTACGATGGATATGAACTGAAGTTCGCTGCCGATCCTTTTGCTACTTCGCAGTCCATCGGCAAGATCAATTGGACGGTGAGAATTTTTGAGCTTTTAATGTTGTTAAACGAGCTCAAAGAGGCTAACTGCTTCACACACATTCCACTGTCGTACATGGGCCACTTTCTAAGGTGTGTTATTTCAGGTCGCCAGCGAAAACCAAGTGCTTGTTATGACTCTCACGCAGGGAACCTTCGACCTCAACCTCCGTCCGCACATCGCCTCCGTTCTGGATGTCGGTCCTGGCCAACACATC
Organism: Steinernema glaseri; assembly: GCA_000757755.1. NCBI lineage: Eukaryota > Metazoa > Nematoda > Chromadorea > Rhabditida > Steinernematidae > Steinernema > Steinernema glaseri. The sequence continues at coordinate 13,108 of KN169123.1, forward strand.
TTTTTCGACGGCGGTGAAATCGCTCGAAATTGCAGCAATTGCCTCGTTCTCAAGAACCTTCGTATCTCGCACATGGGTGAGATTCCGAACAGCGCCGGGGATGTCGAGGAGCAGAGTATTATTGACCAGGACGGAATCGCCCATATAAACTCCGTATTGGACAAAACCAACGACTACTTGAGGGAGAACGCGCACAAGCTCTCAGACGAGGAGATGAATGCGGCCACAGGTCAGATACTCGGTATTATCAGCAAGTCGGCGAAGGCAATCCGAGTCGGCATGCAGAATCCCCTCAAGAACGACTTGGACACAAGCTTGGCCTACGAGATGGAGAACTACGACGACCTGTTCCTGTCGCTTCCAGAAAACCCTGCTGACATCCGATACGTAGAAGAGTACTCAGAAGCCGAGTGGGCGGAGGAGGCTGTGCGACTGAAGCAGAAGCGGGCCGCTATTGCGATGATGACAACCCTCAATAAGCTGTTCAGCACCCTGGAAGATTCTTTGATCCAGAGGGCATTCGACAACAACGACTTCTCGCCGATTGTCCACTCTGTGGACGGAAGCACTCTTTCCCTGTCAATCGGACTCCCAAGTGATCTACTAGCCAAAGAATACATCTGTGATGACTGGACTGTCAAGTTTCCGCCTCGCCTCAGCCTTATGAATGTCTACGACGTCGGAGAGCGCGAGATTATCAGAACTTCGATGATCTGCATGGAGGAGAATATGTATCTCTTTTCGGATAACGCCAAGTATTTGGTCACTTCTGGGACATTGGATCTGAAACTTAAACGTGTCAATGGAGAGGAGATAGTCGTCAAGGATGCCATCGAACCGATTATACTCAAGACAGATCCAAAGGGTGACCCCGGCAGGACCACTGAGATGCTTCCCTTCAAGTTCGCATCATACGAGGTCAGGATGTTTACCTGCTTCCGCATTATGACAAGGGGAAACAGTCCAGTTCTATACGCCTTCGGAGGATATGTTTCCCGTAGTTAGAAAAATTGTATATATTTTCGTCTGTTCCTTCACTTAGCGATTAATAAATACTCTAGATTCTCGACTATCACACCTTCCGCACGATCCAATGGAACTCATCAATCACTATCGAATTCGAGCCTAGCATGAAGTTGAAGAAGGACGTTTGGATGTTTGTGGCATTCCAACGGATCCCAGGCCCCCTCCCGCATGATCACGACTGGAGATTCAACGTCAAGGAAAAGCGATGTAAGAACTACATTTTTCTTCTTCAATTGAAGTTTATTTAGTCAAATCCTACTTTCATCTCCCGGCCCAAGATCTCTGGAACCGAACCGGCCTTTTCTACGTCGGCGTTGGAACGATCGCAGAAGGCGAAGATGCTCTGAACCCGAACGCTTCTGTGCGTTACAACACCAACATCTCCGACAATTGGGTGTTCGATCGGAAGCCGTCGTTTGACTACAAACTGAAGGCGATCAACAAAGGATGCTACTTCTTCAGTGAGGGCAAGGAACGCTTCGACAGCAACGGAATGACGCCGCAGAACTCGATCGGCACGAACGATGTGATTTGCCACACGTATCACTTGACGACATTCTCTGTTGGACTCTTCACGCCGGAGGTATCTTCTGACTTCTCGTACCGATTTATCAAAAACTGTTGGGAGGTAAGTGGAAAGTGGACAATCAACGGATAATGTATCTTCTTGCTTCAGAAAAGAATCGATATATTCGCTGCCACTTGCACAGCGTTGGGATTCATGTTTATCGTCTACATATTCGCCCTGAAAAACGATGGTGACGATAAAGGACGTGGAGGCATCCTTCTCATGAATGACAACCGTCCGACGGATCACTACAAGTACCTGATTGCCGTGGAAACAGGCTACGGTCGCTACTGTCGGACCGACTCCGGCGTCTTCTTCAACATCGAAGGCACGGAATGCACGGAGGTCGGCCGGCATCTGAACAAGGATATCGAAAAGCACTACACACCCTTCCTGTCAGGCCGGACGGACCGTTTCTTGATGACCACACACTGGTCGCTCGGAGATCTCCAAACCCTAACGATCTGGATAGACTCCAAGGGCATCGATCATCGCCAGTCGTGGTATTGTAAGAAGGTTACTTTCCTCGATCTGCAAACGGACAAGATTTACCAGTTTGACGTGAGCAACTGGATGGGAATTCAGAACGGAGATGGAAGAGTAGGTTCTTTACGTAGATGTTCACCCCCTACTCAGAGTATTTTAGACATCAAGAACTGTACACTTGCGGGAGAAACCGAACCTGTTCAAGGAGGCGCTGGGCGCTCACCGGATATTCGAGCATATTGCCTGGTTCAACATGTGGAACGGTAAGCTTAAGACGCTTTCACTTGATGCCTATGTTGCTGAGACACTCCATCTCTATTGAACATTTGATTATATATATAGCATTTGATCATGTTTTCCAGGAGGTGCTATGCGAACTCGATTCCGCTGCAGTCGCCAAGATCGAACATTGAACGCAACAGTGGGATTGCTTTTCGTCTGCCTGGCAAATGCCCTCCATTGTATTGTTCAACAATACGGTCACGTGGATCCACTGTTCACTCTCCTGGACCGTCGATTTGTCTTTAATGATGTAAACGATCGCTTACCCTCCTTACATAACCACTAATAACCATTTAGTTCATATGGGGCTTCATTTACGCGCTTGCCGGAATTCCCTCTTCGATTCTCTTCCCAATACTCATAAAGTAAGTCGCGACCCATGGACATAAGCAAGATTGGCCATTCAGTCAATGTTTCACCCGCAAAGGAAAGAAACTGCACGAGAAGTCGCGCCGACCCTGGCGTCCGAACTTGGTCCTGCCTGAGCGACATATCCAGGGATGGCATTACGGTTTTGCGATACTTCTTAGGATGCTCTGGATAGTGATGGGAATTGCGATATTTTTCGCCATTCTTCACATTTCCATATCGGTTAAGTATCAGGAGAACATGACTTATGGCAACAGGTGGTACGCTTCGGTTACGATGTGGATTCTCCTAGAAGGAGTCAAAGTATGTGTAACTCAATCTGGGTAGAAGCCTTTGTTATTCGGCCTCAAATCATCTTGTAGAATTTTCAAAATGCATTCGTTTAAGGGTTATTTCTGTTCTCTGTACTGCACTCTGACAAACCCGAAGTACCAGCTGATCAACAAATTTGAACTGTCGCTGTTCATTATCCTCGGAAATGAGAATTTCATAGGTAAGGTGGATATTCCTATCAAACATACGAGTATTAACTATTTGCAGCCGGACCTGACGGGCTGAGGGACCGCGCCCTCGGAGAAACCATCGCTAAAGCGGCACTTCTAAGAGAAGAACGCGAGAACCGCATGAGAGATGAACAGCTGTAAGGCTTCAATCCACTCTTATTGATAAGGAATCGCTTAATTTAAGGTTCAACACGTCGCACGAAATCGCTTGGTTCATCTGTTGTCTCGTGATCCTACTCGGCTTGGCTTACTTCAGTCGGGACTCCACGAGCTACCTGTACCAGAGCAAGGTGGGCGGAAATCGAGTCCATAACCTTAGCAACAATCTTCAGATTCGGGAACTGATGAACATCGACATTCCACAGAGCCCTCCCAAAAACGTCACAGCTTTCATGAAAATCTCACGAGCTAGTGATTTCTGGATCTGGGCGCGAAAGGACCTGGTCTACGCGCTGAGAGTTAACTGGAATGATGGGAAGCAGGCGTATGGGATGAGGGGCTTCATGAACGACAAGGCCAGTCGGTGCATGGGATTCGGGACAATTCGGCAAATCCGCTCGAAATACGACGTCAATTGTAACATTGTGTCAGGGTTTGAGACCTACTTCTCCCATTGCAGCAGCTATACGAACATAGAGTAAGTTGGGTAAAGCGATTTTAGCACCCTTTCTGTCACGTCATTTGTCAATTCCCTTTGGCCTACCTCGTCTTGACTCCTATTGATTTCAGTCACGAAGACAAGGCTCCGTATAAGACCGGTTGGGTCAGCGTGGACAACGGTTCGATGGCCGACCTCGAATACAGGCACTACTCGGAAGAAGAGCTTATGGGAAAATCCACTTGGGGAGACCACGACTACTACAGCGGCGGCGGTTACGTAACGTTCCTAAACGGCACCGCCAAAGCGCTCCAAGAGAAATTCCACCGTCTCGAAAGGGAGAACTGGATCGACGGTCGAACACGAGCGCTTTTCGTTGAGTTCTCCGCCTACAACGCCCAGGTCAATCTGTTCGCCGTCGTGCAGCTCCTTGTCGAAATCCCACCCATCGGAGGATACTTCCCTATGGCCTGGATCGAAGCTGTCCGCCTGGAGAAGTACATAGGATCGTCGAAAAACTGGGTTATCCTATTCGAGGTGGCCTTCGTCTTCTACACAATTGTGTTCATACTGAAGGAGATCTACAGCTTGTGCACGAATGGACTGAGGTGGGCTTAATAAGTCCGAGGCACATGGTATTCTCTGTTTCAGAAAGTATCTCTTGACCTTCTGGCATCTTGTCGATCTGACAACCATGTGTCTGGCAATCGGCGCAGTGTTCTGCTACTTGTATCGACTGGAAGCGGTTCTGGCGTTGAGCAAAAAATTTCAAGAGACGAACGGAAACCTCTACGTGCGTTTAGATAACGAACGCGATCTAGAGATCAGCTTCTTGATCTTGCTGGGTGCGGTTATCTTCTTTTCCACTCTTCGGATGATCAAGATTCTAAGGTCGGTTGCACCTTTGAGGAGACTCTGAGGAGCCCTTTCATGGCAAGAACTACACAGGAAAAAAAGATTTCATACAAAGATGTTTACACTTTACCGCTTCCAGCTTTAATCGCCGTATTGGAGTCTTCGCCGCTACATTGCAACGCGCCTTTTGGGCCATACTCGGCTTCGGAGCGGCGTTTACCGTCGTATTGGTGGCGTTCAGTCTATCTCTCCACGTGCTCCTCTTCGCCAAGTTGGAAAACTACAGGAACTTCTACGTGCTCATCATGACAACCTTCGTCTCACTACTTGGAAGGTTCAACGTCGGAGACGTCATTGAAGCGAGTGGCTTAGGTTTCTCGCCAAGCCGTTGCAAATATCACTTCTGGGTCATTTAGCGTCCGCGATTTTCATGATCTTCATGCTGATCTCTACAGTGTACCTGTTGAACGCTTTTGTCATGATCGTACTGTACGAGTTCGAGCGAGTGCGTCGCGACCCTAAACTCCAGAGCAACGACTACGAGATCTTGAGCCACGTTACGAACAAGGTTTGACAAGCGGGTTCTAAAAAATAACAGCTGGACATCATGACAAATTTAAGATTCTCCGGTTCTGTGGACTTCTCGAGCGTCACCACCTTCCGAATCTCGGCTTTCCGGACGTTAACAAGACGTCCAAAGCTTGTGAGGATCTACTTCAGAAGGTATCCAAGGAGAAATCGCAGTGGTTAAAAGATGCGGTTACAGGGGGCATTGCTTGTGAACATGATCCACTACACCGTAGTCGTCAGGAAGCGGCCCTATGTAATGCCACACGACAATCACCGCCTTGGTCCTATCATTCACAGCTGACCAGAGATTTGCTGAATATATTTGGGGGCAGGAAAGCCAAAAAAAATAAAAAAAAGCAGAGAAATCACTATATTTGTAATCGCGTAGGAGCTGTACATAAATGCTTATGGTAGATTCACTATGTTGTAAGCTGTGTATGTCAGTATTAGGAAGTAATCTAACGAAAACTTTTTACTTAAACGCATGAGACATTTGACCTTTCCGAATCAAACGATTCGACACGGCGTGGGAGGAGGGAATGTTATGTATTTACTATAATCATGACGACATGTCGACTCACAGATCATTTTCAACTCTCTCTTCGGTATATACACAATTCGGTCATAATTCAACTGGCGACTGCAGTAGTCACACTCCGCTGCGCAGCCGTGCTTTGCGGCTTACCGTTGACCATTACGGCACTGGAGAGGCTTCTTGGTTTCATGCTTCGCAGTTCCTTGTTGAATAATAATACGATTAGCCTAAACTTCTCCGATAACTGTCAATCACTTCAAATCGCGTGTCACCCATCCGACATCTGGAGGAGAATCCAAGCGAAACTTGT
>KN169123.1:22161-48346 GCA_000757755.1 Steinernema glaseri
ATAATGGAAGGGAAAGAAGATGCTACAGAAGCGGTTCAAAGTTGTCACAAGATGTGAGAAGAGGTCGGCGTTCCAAAACATGATGAGAAGCTGACCACAGCGGGCTCCCCAATAAGTTGAATGGAAGCCGGGATTGCTAGAATGCCATTTCAAGTATCCCAGGACGGATGAGAGTACAATCTTACATCATTGTTATGGGAGCCACGAGCATCCCAAACACAGCGGCATTTCCACAGTTCGCAGAACATTGCGAGATGCAGATCTTTCCGAACGACTCCCCGAAGGTTTTCACACGCTGGACACCGTAGATAACGAAGATATTTACACACAGGCCGATGCAACCGCCCTCAACCAGAAGCATTCACGATGAAAGTCCGATGCCTCTTACAATCATGAGGACGCCAGCAGCTATGTACCGGTCATGGTCGCTTATAACCGCCGTAGCATTCGACATTTTCAGGAGTCAAGTTAGTCTGTTGTTGGATAATCTGCAAAACTACATACGATATTGTGAAATTTCTTTAGCGCGAACATAGGTTTAGAGGGGTGGATATTTAACTTTAACAATGGAGCAAAAACTACTTATGGACATTAACCTCATTTCTTTGGAGTAATTACCTCTACACTGCTTTCTGCCATAAGCTTTAAAATCCAATCAAGAAATGTTTTGTAGTTGTGATCGTCCTAACTCACTATTGGTGTTATACATATAACCCACATAAGCATGATGATCATTCAAATGGTGAGTGTATTATTATATACCAAGAATGCAAGTTCTTGTGCTGCTTGAAGAATGCAAAAAGTAAGCTCAATATCCCTCAAGGATCTCGTAAACATCTATTTAGTTGCGTGCACTGCATACGTAAATTTGACGCAATAAAGTTTTTGTTGTGTATACAAAATTAAAATTCTGGTTACCGACAAGTTGACAACCGGAAACAAACTTAATCATAAAAAAGAGAACACCTCTGAGCATCTAACGTGTGACTCTAATGCACCAGGAGCCAATAACCCGTCAATTAGATTGACCTGGTGAGAAATCCACAATATTACAATAATTACAATAAACCATATAATTACAATAATTACAAGTATATCTCAAACGCGTAATATATTAACGCTACGACGATATCATACCGTTCTAGTCATATGATACATTCTCAGGTGTTTTGAGGACAGATAGATGTTATTGGTAATTCCACAAAGTGTTAGGTGAAAGAACGAGATAATGTTAACTTTGTAGCGATGAACAAGAGTGTTCCGAGCTCTAACGCACAGTATACAGCATGCTTGGGTTTTTGGCATTTATAGCTTCCCTATTTCTTTATTTCGCAGGAAGCTCATTAAAACCATTTGTGTCCACGTATGAGCAGCTAATGAATAGGTCTAGGGAGCTGTGCCCAGCTGATGCTTCCTGTGCTCATTGTCGGAGCTCGAGCGATATTCAGTGGAGTACCGACTTCTTGACAAAGAAACAAGTATAAGACTCAAACATCGAACTTATACACTGTGGATAATGGGGAAAGAGGAACCTTAAGACTTCTATTAACGGGACGCTCTTGAAAGCGTCAAATAAGGGAACAAGATGAAAGTTGTGTAAATGCAGTGATGGTCGCAATGCTTAAAGCATAAGATTTCCGAGAATATCTTGAATTATCCTTCTGAGTACGTTCTTTCAACTTAACGAACGCGGACTTCTTTGACTCTTCCCCTTTATTTATAAGGCGATCGAAGTAAGCTTCATCTTTAATCCGAATGCTATGTGTAGAATTTGAGTCCATCTTTACAAACAGGCTTTATCGCCCCCTTATCGGGAACCTACTACTGTACTTTGTTGTCCTTATTTAATACGCAAAACAAAGAATTCAATGATGTAAGTCCATGGATATGTAGGTAAACACACCAATGTTCATTAAAAAAAATCAGAACATCAAACTTCATAAACCATAATCCACATACCATTTTTTTCATGAGTGAACTCCTATGTTGATCTTATAAGCTGTCTGACCGCTCATTTATGTACAGTGGTTATACTTATTTCAACCGCACAAAGACAGTTATACAAAAGAGAGTTATAAAAGAACGAGAGAACATGAAAGATATGATAAACGATTATGAGGTCTTAAAAAGTAAAGGATGGCAGCATTCTACTTCCATCTATGGTCAGCTCCGCAAAGTATCTATGATGCGCTGCGCCAACAATGAGCAGTAATCTATGAGCCCATCATAGAAACTAATCTTTCCGAACCTATTGATTCTATGTAGCTCTTTTCAATGGGAACTTGCGCCTGGATTCTCAGCCCTGTTGACACTGTTCACATTCTTGCAATATCGCCAATCGTATAGAAAGCCAAGTGGACTTCGTCCAGCTGCTTAATGCTCGCGAGAATTGCGAAGAGCGTGCGCAATTTGACTACAAAATGTATTTGACGAGATCGGTATTTGTAGTTCTCCAGGAGCACGTTGTCCAAGAGCACGAATGTGGCAAGTTCTCATTACGTTCCAAAATACCCTTCAGATGGACGCGGTACAACCTTCTCCAAGCAGCTATGTTAGCGATATCTGCATCGTAGGTTATACCCTATTGGTGGTGCGCTTTTAAACATTTGTGGCATATAGCTTATTTCTCTGTTCAGAGTGGCATTCTCAGCTTGGGAGTTAACAGCGTTGTGATCCACCGTATCAACAAGACAATCGCTTGTTTTGGACATCCTTTTGGCTTTCTGTGTATGGCACAGTGTGCCGCTAGCTGTGGAACAGCATTCATCTTTGGCTTCGCCATCTCGACTATTACTATAGTGTACGTCCCTTGACTATCTTCTCGCTTTCATGATCCACTATCTATCTAAACATTCCTGCTTCTTACGTAATTTAAACCCTATAAGACTTACATCTTACAGGAACAGTCTGCCACACGAGAGCTTCTGGAACGCCCGCTGTGGTCAATTTCTGGTGTTCTTCTACTTCTGCGGTTTCTTTGCTCATCTTGGTAGCGCCATCAACCGACTGTGTTGCATTGCCTATCAATGTCATTACTCAAAGCTCTTCACTGCGACCAAAGTAAAATTCATGATCGCAATGTCATGGCTCGTCTCTTTTGCGCTGGTTGCGCACCATTTCCACGGTAAAACTAATCAAAGAACTTTTCAAACAGAAGACTAAATCCTCTATTTACTATTTTACTAAACTTTATCTTTAGGAGAGTGTAGTATCTACTTTGACATCCAGAAACTCAGTGTACAGTTCCTCGAAACGCCATGTGCCCGCATCTCCCACCATGTTGATTTCTACCTCAGCGCATTCCTGGGCTCGGTTTTACTTATGGTCAATGTCGTTACGTTGTACAAGATTAGATGCATCAGAAATGTAGGTTGGATATGAATTCACATTGGGCTACGATAGCCAAATGTTGCAGACTGTAGGCGGAACTCTCGCGCATAGAAAGAAGCAAAAGAAAGATATTCGCTTGTCCCATCAGGTACCAAAAATTTAAAACCACGAGCAAGACAAGCATTTTAGGTAACGTTCCAATCCCTTCTATTGCTCATCCAACTCGTGGTCCTGTTCCTTGTCGCCATAACTATCGAAAATAGATGGCTTACGTATGTGTTGAGCACGCTGCCCCGAATTGTACTTCAAATGATTGATGGGTGAGTCAGCCAATTGTAGAACAATGCAGATAAGTTCTCTATTAAGGTTGATCATCGTCATTATGCATAAGAGCGGTGATCGCTGCGCGAGAAACTCTGAAGATCTGGGCACGTTTCAGACGTTCGCCAGTGGCAGCATCCACTCAAAAGCATCCGGAAGAAGATCCCTCGCGGGGCAGTTATAAACGTCCTTTTTAGACACTTCCGTTCCAGTAGACACTTTATATACTCAAGTCAAATTCTAAATTTATTACACAAGACACAAATTCCTGTATACCCAATCGGTTTCGTTTCCAAGGCATGGTCTCACCACTTTGGTTGATGTTCTACTATTAGGCGTTCACCAATAAATATGTCTATCATTGGTGTTATATTAATGCATAAGGGAAAGCGATTTATTGTTACGTCATTCACACAAACGTAGGGAAACAGCATCTTGTATTAAAGGCACCAAAGCTGGTCGCTACACAGATGGAGTTCGGGCAGTCAGCGTCCGTTTTACCTAAATATTTATAAAACTCTTTCCGCTTCTATTGAGTTGTTGCATAAAAAATTGGAGTTAAGAACGGGTCTACTTCAAAGGACGCGATCCGTCGTTTCCTTTTTTTTATTTTGCCCTTTTTCTTAGTATGGCTGGAGCCGCCTTATACAGCTGTTGTCTGCAAACAGGTGCTGTAGGTATTGTTTTCTTGTCAAGCAGTTCCCAGAATATGACTTCCTATTGCTATGTACCGTACACGCAATTTTTTCATCTGCGCGTCGAATTTTTGCGAACCATCTTGCACGCATGTCTGTGGATCACGAAAACAACAGCAGCGCGTTTTCACAATCAGTAAGCAGATCCAATGGGCCATTTAATATTTACCCACCCAATACAATTAACTTACATTGGGCGGTGATACAGCGCTGTGCTTCTGTAATCGCTATAAGGAGAAGAACCACCTAAAACCGAAAAACTAGTTGGAACAAAGGAGCAGGACGCACTAGAAGTGAGAAGAAGAAGCTGGTGGTCATGGTGAAGCGTCTTAGTGTGAACAAAGAGAGAAAGGCTTATCATCTGGTTAGGGAAAGCGACATGGTTGTGTTATCGGTAATGACGTAAAGGGACTACACATTAGGTTATCTGATGTAAACAGAGGTAGAAACGTGAACCAGAGGAGGATTCTTCACCGCTGTTTAATGGCTTTATGATCGTAAAGCGGCACAAGGGTGACGAGTAGTGCAATTCTAAACTGATTTCAGCAATTAAAAATGCTGAAAACATCTATGACCTAATTTTAACTGAAACTCACCACTTAAATTTCAAAGTTCACCAGAAATTCGCCACATTACGACCGTCACAAAAGAAGGTCATTATTCCATAATGAGAAGCACGAAAGCTCAGACGCTCAGTGAATAATTTTCTCACATAGTCTCAGGTTTCTGTGCACTTTCCACGTTCCGATATGTTGGATGCTTACATCAAACGCTGCTTCTAAGAAATTGACCATTATCTCATTTTAAGTTTCACATGAAAATGGGTGATACTTCCCATACGTACGATTTGCTTTCATCGGAATGGCGATATTGCGAAGTCAATTGCGACGCGCTAACCGAGTATATGAGAAACCAGGATGTTGAACGATGTCGGCTGTTAGTTTTGAACCCTTAACCTATTACGTACTTCAGTTGGCTCTGCTTTCTGTGCAAGAAAACCATCCAATACTTCAAAAGAACATTCGAAATAAATGAATCACCGATATTAACAGGAATATTCGCGCAAATTGCTGCTTTCGTAAAATGTTTTTAATCTGATGATTACTCTCACAATAATGAGCGTCGATGCTTGCGTCGATGCTTCCTACTGTTGTGTTTACATTCAAAGCTTTGGAAGTTGGTTTATAGAGCTTATAGAGTTTATAGGTTTATAGTATATATAGAGTTTATAGAAGTTGGTTTATAGAGCCGGTTGGGTGCTCACAGAATTTTGAAAAAGGCGGTCTTTTTGGAAATGAGAATGTTTGGAAGGGTGACCTTTAGAATCAAAAGAACTGAGACTTTTATTCCATTCTCCAAACTGCGAGGAACAATGAAATTTTTCCAGCTGTCATTGGGCCTACCGTGATACCTACTCAGTGAGTAAGTGAAACGGTAGACTTAATGAGTATTCATATTCTGATGAACAGTGAGTAATACAATTTATCAGAATATAAAATTCGCACCATATAAAAGAAAGTAAAAGGCAGAAAAACAATGGAAGTTCTGATGTGGTCGGTAAGCTGATTCGTTTTTTGCTGATAACAGTAAGGGATACGGCTGACGGATATTGACTAAAAGGCAAACCAGATTGTTTCTACGTATTTCATTGTTCCCACTTGACCATGGACGTCATATGTGTGACTTTCCTTAAAGATGAAATTTTTGCCAGTTGATCTGCACGAGGTATTTTCCTATCTTCGTTTTGCCCACAAATTATTATATATACACTACTTTGTCTGACCGCTATCCTTTTCGTGCCACAGGTAACGAACTAACCCGGTTAGCAGTTCGATTCCAATGAGGACCTCAAAATCGGGGTAAAGAGTTTTGTCGAAAAGTTGTGGATGTCAACTCGGAACATAGAATTGATGGTTTGCCTACAGAAAAATCTGAAGTTGTATGCTAATGATGTATATTTGGTAAAGGGCATTAAAAATGGTTATCGCGGCATATGCAACAACCCAATAAAAAGGCTACGTAAAAACTATTATGTGATTGAAAATACGTGCGAAACGGCGGTGCAATGTCGCATTGAAAAACCCATCAACGGGAACTGATTATATTATACCAAATTAGTGCATTTCGTGCAAATAAGAGCCGCGGCCCTTGTGGAATTTGAACGCGCACTACATCACTCGGTTTAGCACTCGTATGACATCAAAATGTGACTTTCACATAGTTTTTTTGGCCCTTTGGGTAATATTATTTGATATAGAGCATGCGACTCATTGTGTACTACGTACACTAGGCCTTTTACCGGCAATTCGTTCCAGCTCGCTCTCCGGGGAATACCCCGAAAAGTTCTCTTGTAAGTCCGATACAACTCCGCTTCGACAACTTTCATTTGTGACGACTTGCAGTTCTTGTACCTGTGCTTGTGTATATTTGCGCCACTTTATTGCATTCTCTCTGTCTGTGGAGTTGATGGTTGATTGACCACTATTCCTCGAAACTCCGCAGCTCATCCCTGATTAGCTTTGAAAGGAACATAAAAGACGGTGACTCATTGTGCCCTTTCCTTTCATCCTGATCTCCGCAGCCTTGTTATTACCTCGTTCATCAAGCGTAACTGAAAGCGATGTCGGTGTCCGGATTGTCGTGGGATAACGGAAAAGTCTTTGAGCGAATTCTATACAATTGTTAGGTAGTCATTTGTGAGAACGTTTTATAAGAAACGCGTCTGTGAGTGGCTTGCCCAGGCAAGAACATAACACTGTGTGGTGTTTCAGGTTGGACTCCCTGGGAGTGTGAGATCCTTGGACTCTGAAAACCCTCAACGTTCCATTCCAGCGGCTGAATAATATTTACGCTTGTAGACATATTTTGACGGACTTTTAACATCGGAGAAGAAGCAGTTTATTTTCGAAATGGTCCTTCCCTTCGAGCCTAACGAGCAGTCAATAGCGGCACTCATCATATTACTGGTTAGTGATATTGTTAATATTGTTCTTCTACTTTGTATTCCCTATTCAGACTGGACTGACCGGCGTCTTCATAAACTTGTTCGTCATTTTGGGTGTAACGAAAACACAGACCTTTGGGTCGTCATTTGGAAAAATCTGCATATCGCAGTCAATCGCCAACTGTGGCAATGCCTTCGTCTTCTCCTGCTTGGTAGCACCCATTTCACTAATGTAAGTTGTAAGGTTGTGAAGCCAGGCTTCCACTTTGAGAGCAGAACAATTTTCGCTCTCAAAATGTAAACCGTTTTTTGTGTACTTTTTCTATAGGAAGGTATGCTCTACTTTAGAGTAAAATAGCGAGTAATGAGTTCACTGTGTGTTTATCCGAGAAGTCAACAAACGCCCTTTAGGTCTTTCCATTTCATTATTATGTATGTATGTTCCTAACAGCCGTGTTTCAGCGACCCATCAGTCCACTCAACTTACTGGGGAGCTCGATGTGGCCAAGTACTGATCATATTTTGGAACGGATCTATCTTTTCCCATCTGCTGACGGCAGTCAATCGCTTTAGCGTTATATATTTTCCTACTCGATATGTTCGATTGTTCAACAAGCGAAATACTACGATATCAGTGGCGATGATCTGGGTGATCGGGCTCTGCCAGGCTGCACCATACCTTGATTGTAAGAAGCATCTTTTGGATTATTAAGAACATTGAACTTTAGACAATTGCACGTTTGAATTCGAAACATTCTCAATGACATTCGCGTTTGTAAAAACAACCTGTGGAACTGTAGTGGGCACCTACCTAGACTTCTACTTAAGTCTCGTAGTTATCGGCACCGTTGGCGTCATCGACATCATTACACTGATTGGGATAAGACTCATGAACAAGGTCAGTTCTCACTTTGATATAGCCATATACGTAGTTGTCGGCTTTCAGAGAGGCGTCGTGACAGATGAAGTCGAGAAAGGACGCCGTAAAAGACGAGAAGTAAAGTTCTTCTTCCAGGTAATCCAGGACAGGAACTATTTACCCCTAACCAGTTCAGGCTTTTGCCCAAGCCATCGTCTTCGTGACCGAACTCGTCCTTTACTTCTATGTTTCATCCTTTCCTGAAAACAAATGGGTTCGTTTCGGGATGACAACGTTTATGTGGATTTTCATGCAGACTCTAGACGCGTAAGCAGTGAGATTCTGGCACCCAATGACGATCTTTTTAGATCTATTGTGATCGCCTTCAATAAGGAAATAAGATCGATTGCGTGCAGAGGCACCACAGTATCTGCGCTGAGTTCTACTAATCAGTATTCGTAGCAACAAAATACTCTTCGCACTGAAGGAATATTGTATATCTAAGAAAAATTCATGTACTATAGTTTAATAAACTAATATTAAAAATAGGACTGCACCTTCAAACCTGGGTTGGAAAACGAACATGTTTCCAGAGAGTTAGACAACAAACTGCATTATCGTTCAACATTAGGGAGCATATAATTTAACTTGACGACAACATCTCCGCCTCACTGAAACAAGCCGATATTGTTCATATCATCCTATCATTCTGTGACAATCATCTTTCCGACATCGCTTCGTTTTAGGTCTTTAGAAGAAGTAGGCACCAGCTTTGGTTCACCAAATTTTAATAGTATCTTTGGTAGCATCCTTTTACCTCTTATGTGCTCACGACATTACTTCCCTGTCAGAAACCACTTGAACTTATTACATAATATGTATGTTCGTTCACATTGACTACATAGTTGCTGAGTAGACGCCACACAAATGCCCGTGGATTTGTACAATATAGTGTAGTATGATTGAGTCAGATAAACGACCAAAAATTATGTTGTCACGCATAATAGATTAAAACCTCAGAAGTCAGGTTGCTCTTGGTATGTTTGGTACTCATGCTCATTTTGGTGCTGATTACCACCACTTTTAAACAATTTTAGTATAATCTTATAAACAAAATTAAGAAGCCGAACAGAGGCTGCTAATTGGCTATCGTGCTAGTGGCTAATGACTCATCAGCTAGGTTCGCTAATGATATTCTGTGCCCCGAGTACAGTATTCAAACGTACTCCCACATGTTTAAATCTGTTGGGTCTTTTACATTTACATATGCTCTTTGTCATATAAACATTGTAAAAGCAGTTTCAAATAACAGCAGGGACATGCTTTGTGCCATGACGCAAATCCCAGCTGCTCGTTACTTCGACTCGCGTGACTCGGCTTGTTCGTAATTATACCACGCATCCTCCCTGGTCGTACACCTTCGGTTTTAGCATTATGAGCAATTAGCCGCTTGAATCCGGTCAGTCCGGTCTCATCTCCGACTACCCTCCTGTTTTGTTTTCTTAATTAAGCGCTAGTTTAAGGGGCGGATCTGGCCTTGTAGAAGAAGTAAAGTTCCTCGGTTTAAACAAGATAGAAGAAGGAACTATGTTGGTGTCCTCCTTGGAAGATCAGGTCAGGGCTGCCTCTCTCATGGTTCTGGTCAGTTTCTTGTCATTATTTCTTCATGATTTCGAAAGATTTCCAGGTGGCTATGCTAGGTGTTGCGATCGACGGATACGTCATCTACGCTATCGTAACGCAGAAGGTGTTCGGACACTCCTTCGGAGCCATAACGATCTCCCAGATGGTGGCCACATGTGGTAACAGTTTCATGTTTGCCGTCTTTGTCGGACCAATCACGATCCAGTAAGTTTCTGTTTCATCAGCCAGATAAGCGAAAACACCAATTAGAAACGGTTAATGACATGCCTGGTGAGTAGCCTGCTGCTTTTTCGAAACTCACCGTTTCTCAAGGGAATAGCGTGTATAGAGGAACATCGCCATTGCCATTGGCAACATGAGCACATGCCAGGTTCAGCAGTGGGTTTCACAACTTCTTAACTACACAAAATTTGGCGAGGCTTACTTTTTCGTTTCCACCGGGCATCAGCAGCAAATGTATGTGGGGTTTACATACAGTAGGATTTATTTACTTATACACGGAGTGTAGGGTGCAGCGATTAGAAAGAGTTCCCTGCTAATCAAGAGATGAAAAGTTGGGCAAATGTTTAATCTATCCCACATAAATTTTCAAATAAATATGAGCTTGTTTTGGCAAAACTCGCATTGCTGTCATTCCAACAGGTGACAGTAATACTCTGGTGGCGAGTTTGTTGTTCACAAAGGCAGTAATTGTTGTTATGAAATAAAAATCTAACCCGGAAGAAGTTAAGTCCGAGCCGTCGGATATATGGGCTGGAACTTTAGAGAAGTGAGTTGGCACTCCACCTACTTGGGAACTCGTATCGGCCAACTTCTAATGATTTTCTGGAACGCGTCGCTCTTCTCACACCTGCTCACTGCGATCAACCGTTTTGTTAACCTCTACTTTACCTACAAATACGAGATAATCTTCAGCAAAACTGTTACCTACACTACAATAACCATCGTTTGGGTGGTTTCCATTGCTCAAGGAATTCCTTATTTTTGGCGTATGTCGATGCTTACCTTAACTTGCTCAAACACGACTGTTCTTTAGCTGACTGCAGCCTTCAGTTCGACATCAATCTGTTCACTTTCTACTTCAATAGCAACAAATGCTCACTTGTGATCGGAACATACCTCGACTTCTATTTGAGCATAGGAATCGTAGCTCTGATTGCTTGCATCGATTTTGCATCGTTCCTTAGATTTCGCGTCCTTCAGAAGGTTTGTCATTTGTTTATCACAATAAGATATTTATCACAATATTTAGAACGGTTCATTACACCTCAAAATGAAGGACGTCAAGTTCTTCTTTCAAGCGTGGGTCCAACTCATGGCCTCCATCACTGAACTTGTCCTCTATTTTGTGGTTGCTCCACTTACGGTCAACCAGAAGTGGATTCACTTCTGCTTGACGACGCTTGCCTGGATAAGCGTCGAGTTCGTCGATGGGTAAGATGCGCTCTGACGGACAGACCCTTAGTAATGCTCATTTGAAGATTGGTTGTTATTCTGTTCAATCCCGACATGAGAAACATCTTGGCAGAACCTACACTACCGACCAAAATCACACCAGCGCCGCTCCCACCTTTGCGATTGCCAAGTCACTTGGAAAAATATAACACCAGAAGAGATAATACAGTGAAAGCTTAATATCCGCTCATCGCAGTTTTCTATGTGTACCTTTTTATGTAATCATGGTTTTTAAGTAACTTGGAGATGTTGTTGTCCTGTGTTTTAAAAATTGTTTATACAATTCACTCGCTTTCGAAGTTCTATAACGTATATGAGGCTTTCCAAAATCAAAAACACTTTAAACATAAAACAGAGATTAAATCGGTATTCTGAAGCATCCAAGCTTGAGCTCCGCAATCTTGAAGTGATAAAGGTGGGCTTCCAAGTCGGCACATCCAGTGACTTCAGTGCGTGAAGTTTCGACCTGTAAGGAGTTGCTCGTGGAAGCCAACAATATATACGTACGTTAAAGAGCTTTAGACAGAGGGCGGCAAATTGTCGGAGATGAGGAACATCGAAGCAGAAGGGTGGAGGGTTCCGAACTGAAAACACAAAGCAATTATTCCCCTTAAGTGGTTAACTCTACCTGAGATTTCCCTTGAAATGTAGATATGGTCGTTTACGGAGAATGATACTTTAAGGCCGATATCCTCGGAGATATAGGTGATGTTCCAGCAGGCTTAGCAAATTTTATTATTGTAATAAAAATTGGTATGTGTATGACTACCGTTGTCGTTCAAGTGAATTTTGCGGACCAACAAGTGAGCACAGCAACCACAGTTCTTTGTTATGCAGTTACATCCGTTGTGGTGCGAAAGGGCACTGCGATGCACTAAAAGGGAATGTTCATTTGACAAAAAGTCAAAAGATATTGCAGCAGTACTATGTAGATCATGACAGGAGACGGTTTCGGAATAACTCTACTTACCACTTCCGGATTCATGTCTGCGATGGACTACAGTTGAAAGCGATAGATCCCCAGAAGTAGACATGACCTTAGCACGACTACCATCATGGATTGTATTCGTCACATCCACCAGATAGAAATCTGAAAGACAGCTGAACTAGGCTTGTACACATTTACAATTACCTTGACTGTCCACAGGCAGATCATACAGCTGAACACCGACAAAGATCCTCCCGTGGGTTTCCAGAATTGACGGAGTTAGCCCAATGATTGTCTCTTCCTCATAAGTTTCATCGTGAGTCTTTCGAAGGAACGAGGGTTCTTGCAGTGACAGGCTCTTAAGGAAAATTGTTTAATGTGATTATCCATGTCTTATTTCCGGAATTTTTTGCTCCCATTGGCCTCCCACCAGGTGTTTCGTTATTGCGCCAGGTACTGGCGATCTCTCGTTTACACACCAAACTGGTTTGATTTCATCAAATCACTTTGTTTACGATCTTCCCAAACCTTCTAATAGCCAAGCGGCTATCCATGTCACTGACCTGGAAATTGCGGTGATTGTCGGAACGAAGAAGTACGACCGTATAAGAAATGTTGCATCGATCGATGTCATTGCAAATAGTGAATGGCGTGTGTGCTTTCAAGTGGATATCAAGAAAGTGGCTAGCCTAAAATGTATGCTATTTATGCTTATCCATTTTACTTTTGTCGATGACCACTTTAAGGTAAATACAAAAGGGGCAAATACAGGAAGCAAAAGGGGCAAATACAGGAAGCACTGACCTGAACAAAGCCCTGCAGGCTCAGCAGTAACAAACAGCCAAGGAAGATCATCTCGACTCGACCGTCGGCGAATTCACTTCAACTGCAATCGCCAAGACCGACCTTCAAACGCGCTCTAATAGTCGCCAACTTGTCAACTTTTTCGCGATGAGCCATACGGAAACGCTGAAGACAGTTATCACGCGGCAACATCGTGATTCGCACATTTCTCAACACTTTGTTTACTGAGAAGTCGTCGTATGGGTGAAGTGACTAATTGTAATCGCAAGAAGCGCAGAAAGTGTGATAAAGTCAGGTTTGATTCGAGGCGCTGAGTGTCTGGAAAACGGGTTTCTTATTATTTTCGTGCGGCAGCAAAAACATCAACCATCACGTCCTTCGTGTGGCCGAAAAAAGGTGAACAGTATGAATTTTATCAAGTAGTCAGAATCCGTGCTTTCCTCTTCCCGGTTTTGTCGACGACATGTATGCCGAATCACAACATTTAATCTTTAGATGGATACATTTGACTGATGTTCAAATCGTGTTAAAACATTATTTTTACACAGTTTATCAACGCTGGTTTATGAGTCACATTATTGGATGGCGTGCTATTGCTTATTATCACAGTACTGGTTTTCTAACTCAAACATTAGACACGCCGACCAGATCCTCCTTTGGGTGTTAGAAAACGTAAGCCGTGAACTGTCCGTTCTGCGATGTGACAGCAAATATCATTCCTGGAGTAACAATGTATCAGCTGTACATTTAACTCTTTTCCTTTATGTCATCATGTTTCGGAACAATGTACTTTTTTCACCTTTATCATCAGACTTATAGCATAATTTGTAAGACATAGAAATGGGTATTTATCTCAAGAGATACCATAGAAAACACAAACTAACATCGGAAGTTCGGAAAACTCTCTCTTTGTACAGAAGTGTGTGTTGGTAAACACTGAGCTGGGGCGACACTGTTATTCCTGCGACGGTCGCGAATGTCCTTATTAAAGATTATCACCACAACTCTAAAAAAGTAGATAACCAGAGTGATTTCTACCCTAACAGCCAAGATTACCCATCAGTTAACTCTACCGTAATCCATGCTATCGTGGTTAAACAGAAATGGGTCCATTTGTCATGAGCCACCAGTGGAGCCACCCAGAAGTAAACCACAAGTTCTGTGATGGCTGCGAGTGCCTGCACCCAAGCTTGGAAGAAGAACTTGATATCTTTGGACTTTAGCTGGAGTTGTGGGTTCTAGAACGTCAAAAACGTCGTCAAAAGATTCAAGATTCAGGTAAAGGATTTACCTTCTTTAGCATCCGAATTTTCAGGAACGAGCTGAAGTCAATTATGAATATAAAAATAATCACGGCGACGCTGAGATCAAAGTCGAAGTAGTAGCCGACCCACGTGGCGCAGGAGGTAGGAAGAAAGCCGAATGTGTAGGACTCCACATTGAATTCAAGGGTGCACTGGGCTGAAAACCAGAAGATTAGATCATGTGCCTGCAGTGTACAAGTTAAATTTGATTTCTTACAAAAAAGCACCCAGATATGTTGGATAACATACTGTAGTCAGGTAACCAACTAAACTAATGCTACAAGCTATCTAATAAACCATGTAGACTACGGTTGCTTGTTCCACCATTTGTAAACTTACGCCAGAAGTACGGTACTCCTTGAATCAAGGCCACCGTCCACACAACGATGATCGAGTACTTGGTTACCGCGGGATTGAAAATGGTCTCATACTTCAACGAGCAATAGAGGTTAACGAAGCGGTTTATGGCCGTGAGCAAGTGGGAGAACTGAGACGCATTCCAGAACACGATGAGTGCTTGTCCACACCGTGCTCCCCAATAGGTGGAGTGGAAGTCCTTGTCACTTAAATATCGCTTATTATGTCGTTCTGAGTTGTTCAGCTTACATCAGTGTGATTGGTCCTACGAGAAAAGCAAAGATGACGGAATTCCCGCAATTTGCAGATATTTGCGATACGCATATCGCACCAAAGGATCTGCCAAAGACCTTACACTTAAGAATGGCATAAAGGACGTAGCAGTTAATGAACACTCCTGCTAATGCCAAGAAAATAATGAGAACAGCTGCCAGATATTGGTCACTCTCAATGATCTTCGTGATATTCATTTGGCATGAAAGTGGTGTAGAAAAAGGGACTTAAGTACGCTTTAGAGGAGGGCGGGGCGGATATACAAACCCCCGCTTGTAGAAGGTGGTCAACATAATAAAACTTTTTTTGCGGAAGAGTCATTGGAAAAAATTATTTGTAGGGAACCATTGACAACTATCTCATAAAAAGTTTGAATAACAGATGTTTTTTGGAACGGTAAAAGATCAGAAATAACGTTCACGCGTAGCAAAACATGACAGATATTAATGGAATCCAAAATCACTCCCCAGGTGTATATAGAGGAACTTCATAAGGCCATTGAAAAGCCGTATTGACTGTTTTCTAATTCTTGGAAAGCTTTAGTGCAGTAAATCGTTATTGAAAAATCTTCAATTTAAATTCTTGCTTCGAACATAAGTTCCCCATTTTGCTTTGAAATGAATAAAATCAAGAGCAGCCAACCCTCTGTTATCTTTTAGGTTCTAAAAATAAAATTTAAAAAAGATTTGCAATGAAGAAGATTAACAAGACAAAGACCAATGAAATCTCAGAAAAACACGAAAACTTTGTTGATGACCAACAAGTACATGCCACCAGACGATGACGCTTATGGAAAGGGTGCCATAAGGTATCCACAACGAACATTTTCCTCGAAAGAGGATTTCATAAAGATGGCGTTGAAATCTTTTTTTCGATATTCCAGAAATTGTCCCAAATAAAAGGCTATACATCAGGAATTAGCTGAGTTTTGCTACATGACTAATGTGACGGTCAAGCTCCGGAAAGTACTATATATTAGACTAACTTCTACCTAATGTCTGCAATTATTTCATAATAAGTTTCTATAACTGTGGTGTCAAAGGGCAAAAAATGAAGTTTTAGAATAACATAACAGAATATCAGAGATTAATGAAATCTAAAATTCATCTGAGACCCCAGGTGTAGACGCTTTTCAGCGTAGAGTAATTCAAAAGCTGTAGTGATTTTACTTTAAATCTGCGAATTTAAATCACTGCTTTATCCTCAATCTTATCGAAAACCCTTATTCGACTATAACAGTGCCCAGTTCTAGCAAATATTCTTGAGCAAAGAACGCGACGTCATTTTGCAATTGCAGATCAGATGGTGGAGGCGCTAGGTGACGTACTTAGACTTACTGGGTTGGTAGTTCCTCATAAACTGCTATTAGTGGGTTAACTTTGTAATTATTCATGTCCCTAGACGACTTTTGTACTCTGTGAAGTCCAGCTGTAATTTGTACTGTCATCATTATCCAAAGGTTCATTAGTCAGCCTCTGAACTTCATCATATCTGGAACATTCGTGCATCTCTTGAACAACTCTGACTCACAGCTACGCCGCTTATGCTCAAGAGCCTATGTTGGCATCTAGTACAGTACTTTACAGGGCTCAGATCTTGCTCAGGCTCAGTTTAAACGTACTATAAGTTCGCAGGCATCGGACTGTAGGTTAGTTCCCATGAATTCGATCTTGAGGAAATTGCCAGGACGGTCGAAAGAACGTAGAATGTACTTCCGAATTTTTTGCTACTGCTAAATAACAGGAGCACTTCAAGTTTCCAACCGGCGGTGTGGAGTGCAACATATTCGGACATCGATAGTTGCTTTCCCGGGCTTTTTTAATAAGGGCATTATCAGGTCCGACCGTAACATTCATCATTCCACCTATTCAGTGCACGTGCACTTGATAAGAGGACTCGGACTTGACCTGCAACTAGGCCATGACCAGAAATGTGTGCTGACCCTAAATTTTCGGAATCCCGGCCCGTGTTCCGTTCCTACTGTAACCGTACAAAAAAAACCCATCATGCGCATCACCTATACATAGCCGGACTGAGTAAGTGGCATTTTTACGGCTCCCATCTGGTTTTCTCAACGTAAACATAACGTAACAGCCTCAGTTTAACTTCAATTGCGGTCTATCGTAGGGATATATTATATGTCATTGTGGCTAAATAGTAGTCAGGTCGTGAATCATTTTAGCATGGGGGATTTCGTTCGCCCACTATACAGTAGGCTTTACTCACACCTCTTTGTTTTTCATAGTTTTTTTCTGTCAAAGCATTGACGCATGTTTCACCTTTCATCTGACAGTAATGTTATGCGATCATCAAGCTCCATGTATATAAACAAGGTTCTAGCCACTACTAATATCTGTTTATCCATCGAACAACGATGTTTAACCCACGTACTGCTAACGGCTTCAAACCAGAAGAGTACTGGATCATCGGCACTATTCTGCTTGTCGTAAGTGATATAGAACTGCTCCTAAAGGCTAATCATGCCTAGGGAGGACTAATTGGTGTAATTCTGAACCTGTTTGTCATCTATAACCTCAAGAAACGTCCGGTCTTCCACTGTGCCTTTGGCAGAATCTGCATGTCACACAGCATTGCTGCGTGTGGCAACAACGCCACTTATGGACTTATGGTAGCGCCTATTACTTTCATGTAGGTTCAAAGCCTAGTATACAGTGCAATGATAGTTATAGAGATGCTAACCTCCACGAATCCTACTTCGGGAAGCGATCTGGCCTGTTCATTTGCCTATTCTGGACGGCTGGAATCCTTTGCCATTTGCTGATGGCCGTAAATCGTTTCGTCTGCATGTATTTTCCGTTCCAGTACCCAGCGATATTCACAGATCGCTTCACGAAGAATTCTATAGGTCTTGTTTGGTCTCTCAGTTTTCTCGTTTCTGTAGCTCAATTTATTCGTGAGTTCCTGTGACCTCCCATAACGTAAATACTCTAATGCTTCAGCCAGCTGCGAATGCTTCATCTGGATCGACAACTTCAACTTTGAGTTCTACCCTAATTTCTGCGGAATTTTGCTCGGCCTCTACGCTGACTTCATGATGAGTGTTGTGTGCATAGGCCTCGTCGGAATCCTCGACTTCTTTACCTACCTGAAGATCCGGAAACACTTCAGTGTGGATAGAATCCAAAATCTAGGAACTACCGGTCCTGGAAATCAGTCAACGTCGAAAGGAAACATAAAGTTCTTTTACCAATCTGCAGCACAGGGATTCGCCTCGGGACTCGAGGTCATCACCTACTTCTATATTTCACCCCACATCTCTAACAAATGGGTGCGGTATTGCCTGTCGGCCTGCTTCTTCCTGGGAGTGAACGTCGTCGATGCGTAAGACGGCACTTTCTTTGGAAAATAACTAGTCCAACTCTTTAGAATTATCGTCACAGTGTTCAATAAGGAGATTCGCCACTTAATCTACATTACAAAGAAGGAACGGCTTCAGATCGAGCAAGCACTGCGCACGCCGACCGTTACCGCTTCGTCGAAACCTTCCCCGTGCAGTGAACTGATGTGAAACGTCAGTCAAGCTATCCAGAAGTTCAGATTTCCTTGTATCTCACGCACGTACCTATCTCTTACTTCTCCACCACCTTTACCCTTCAGGGGTTTGCACTTCAATCCTAAATAACGTAACCATTCTGTCCCTACCGTAACCCAATTATCCTGTACATGTTTACCGCTGTCTGGTTTAATTTATTTTCGAACATCACTTCCTTAATATATTATGATTCTAATTGCCCATTTTGTTGTACAAGCATGCTATTTCGAACCTTGAAAATGACAAATCTTTACCACCTTTACCCTTCATGAATTTGCACTTGAATCCTAAAAATCGTAAGCATTGTGTCCCTACCGTAGTCCAGTTATTCTCTGCATGTTTCCTGTTGTCCGGCTTAATTTAGAAGATGTAAATGATGCAACGATCATGTATGTAGACCTATTCACAGTGCACAGTGTATGTCATGTTCTACTTTCCTTGCACTCCTCTTTTTCTTGATTTCCCGTAACACTGTGTCATATATAAATGGCTTTTCATTCTTTTCATATAGTGCTGTAGTTTAAAGTTAAGTTTTTTGTGGATGGTTATTCGAGCCGCTTCGGTACACAGTCACAATTGGTAAATTCATAATTTTGCAATTTACACATACCATAAAGCAGCGGAGAACATACAGATTACGCACGTTCACTAACGCTGTAATGCAAGCTGTACTTACAGCTAATCGTGATACGTTGAATATTCCGTACGAACGGGCTTCTTCTTAAATTTTCAGTCTTGAATATTTAACCAATCTTAAGTTATCAAGATAACAGCGGCAATCTGCAAGCATCGGTCAATATAGCGTGTCCATCATACATTTATTGTGCTATTAGAAAACGAGTAAACATTGGCATTACTGATTTGATGAGACTTGGACGAGCAGAGCAATCTTACACATAAGCCTTGTAGCAAAAACTGAAATATTTTTTTCTACACAAACAAAGCAAGTTATGTACCTTAGAATCCTTCATACCACGAAGAGAACAGCGGAATTCCAATTGCGTATGCCGTGAAGACGGCGATCTACAAGCAGACATAGTGAGCTCCTGTAAGCAAGACACTTTGTAACCATTATAAACGGGAAGAGAAGCTTCAGCATAGCACTTTTTTCAATTGACTCAGGGGGCGAAGAGTTTTATATTTTGTCGCGTTTAATTGTCACTTCTGACGCAAATGGGAAAAGACGCAAAGGCTATCCTCAGTTGTTTACGCCCGGGTTTTGGTAAATATTTTCATATAGGTCACGAAGGATTCTGGAGGCGTTTAGAGGAATCCAGTTTCACATCGGAATCAAGAATCGACAACAGTGCGGATTAGTAATAGGAACAGAGAATGTCTCCGATAAGATTATATGTACATTTATTTGCTACTTTTGTTGAAGTTCAGTTTCAGCTATCCGGGATTGAGCACAAAAAGGCATGTTCTACCCCACCAGCATCATTGATAAACTTGCAAACATAAATCTGATAGCACACAGTGGATACTAGTTAGTGCTTACAGTTCGTTCATGAGAACTAACTTGCGCATTGGGTTATTCAAATATTAGTCCTGTAACAATTTTTGTATACACTCAGGTACCGCTCTTTAAATATTTAGTTTTACCTACACCGCGACCTTAAAAAACAATACACGCTAAGCGAATAAAGAGGAATAAACACGTGGCGTTATTGTCCAATGTACTTGGTGGCATATCGAATTTAAATCACTCCTTATAGGAAAAACGGATAAGCACCTGCTGGTGAACACATAATTTCCTATGATTATAGTTGTTTTCCCTGTCAACACATACAGTGGTGGGTTAGTGCTTACAATTCGTTTATGAGAACTAACGTGCGCATTGGGTTATGTCGAATATTAGTCCTACAACACTTTTTGGATACGCTTAGGTAGTCCTCTCTAAATGTTTACTTATATTTATACTACGGAGTTCAAAAACAATACAGGCTAAGCCAATCAAGAGAATGAAACACGTGGCGCTATTGTGCAATGTACTTCGTGACAGATGCAATTTAAATCACTCCTTATAGGAAAAACGGATAAGCACCTACTGGTGAATACATGGTTTCTGCTAATTACAGCTGTTTTCTCTAGTACAGTTGTACGTTAAAGTGTAGTGAAGACGCAGAAGAGGCGCCACTTGAAGAGCGTAGTTTCGTTCTTGCTACGTATTTCTCTTTTTTTTTTAAATAGGAGCTATTGGACAAGAACATCACCAAAGCACATTCTTAGACACAAAAGAGATGATGGAAGGGCAATGTGCTGTTTTCACCATTTTATTGTTCACAAACCAGCTAGATTTACGACATTTTCTGACAGGTCCCAAATACTTATTTAAGATCAATATCGCTATATCCTTAAGTTGCACCTGTATAAACACCTGTGGTAAATCGCCTACTGTTAGTGAACATCTGTATTGACATGGGTTGTTAAAGGTCAGAAAAACTTATATACGTGGTTCTACTATGTTTCCCAGTTTTGAAAACATTGCCAAAACTTAGACTTTGGTTTCCCACGTATTTTTGTTTCTCTAGTTCTTTCGCAAGAACTTACCACCCGCGCAGTAGTTCTTCAAAACTTAAGATCTATTAAGATTTATGATCAGATTGATAAATATGGAATAAACATGATGACTACAAAATTAGTGCCATCACCGGTGATGCCCATGTGTCCATTCATTTCGATTCTCGTCATCACTGATCCTCCTTGGAAGATAAATGATGAAAATCATTGTTTCCTGTCAAACGGTGTCAGTGCCTGCAAATAAACATGTTCCGTATTCGATGATCACGTCACTAATGCATCTAACTCGACCTCATCAGCTGCATTTGTCCTCTTTGAACAAAACAAACCACGCGACTTCGTGCACAACGCACTTCTGCCACCCTCGTATTCGATAGAACAATACAATCAATTAAGAAGCGCGCGCCTGTGCCTTTAATCCCTGTATTCGGCTCCACCCCAATATCGCGTAAGCAGCACAGTCTTTTCGGTATTATCCGGAGTGGAACGCTCCACAGCCTCGTTGGATCTACGACCGGAAGCAAGTGAAAGAAGAAGGAAGCCAAAAGAATGGAGTTCGGTAGTATCACGGCCTCAGTGATGACGATTGCAGTAAGTTCTTTGTGTCCCTCATTTTCTGGTAAAGTAAGCTTCAGGTCGGACTGATCGGCCTTTTCGTTAACATCAATGTTGCGTATGCTGTGAAGAAGTGCAGAACATTTGGTTACGCCTTCGGGACGCTATGCCTTTCGCAGACTGTAGCCAACATCGGGAATTTGTGTGTGTTTGTGTTTCTGACTGGTGGAATCACCATAGTGTAAGTTTTTCTTTCGTTAGCGACTCACTATAGGAGTTCGAGCGTCATTGTCGAGCGAGAACAAACGAGATATTGTTACAAGCCAAGCAATTCTTTTAATAGACATTGTTTCAGAGAGCCATCGTGGCACTCGACTTACCTAGGTCGTCGCTCCGGCCAGCTTCTCATCCTTTTCTGGGAAGCATCCATCTTCACCCACTTGTTCATATCTATAAATCGCGCGATCGCCGTGAACTTCCCCATCAAATACAACACGTTCTTCAGTGAAAATAAAACCACGAACATCATTGTTGGAGTCATATGGCTCTTGTCTTTGGCACAAGCTTTTCCTTACACTTTTCGTAAGATCATTCTACAGATTCTTGTAAAGCATAACGAACTTTAGCTTCGTGCTCCATGCAGTTTCATCCAGAGAGCTTTACCTACGAGTATTCCTCAAGCGTTTGTGGCGTACTAGCAGAACAAATTGGTGATCTCTACGTTTCTATCACTGTGGTTTCGTTAATCGCTATCTTGGACGTAACCTCGTTCCTACGCCTCAATCAACTTCGGGCTCATCACACTGACAGGAGGAGTAAATCGAAAGAGCTAAGGATGTTCTTCCAGGTAGGGGATCGAAAGAGTTAAGATATTAGATATAAAATCTCCAGGCGTGTGCCCAAAGTGTGCTTCTAATGCTCTGTGAATGCTCATTCTTCTACCTGAGCAGTCTTTCCGAAGACGTTTGGTTCGTGTTCGCAACGACTTCGTTCATCTGGGTCCTCACCCACTGTCTTGATGGGTAAGTCAACAATAATAAGCTACGGCCATTTCCACAAATGTGTTGGCTGTCTACCATAACATAACCAGGAATTGCTGTTGAGTGTGAATGATAATTGCTATTACAGGGTCATTGTTATCCTCTTCAGCAGAGAAATTCGGAGAATCATCCTGCACACTGCTGAACTGTCCACCATCCACCCATCCATGACAAGATACAATGCAACAATACGGCCTTCTACGGCCAAGATTAGCCACGTTTCAAGCCAATATATCTGAATGAGGCTGATGTTTGTTTACATTTGGTACTCCGTCCACGGCAGTTTCGAAACGACACATATTCTAATGGACTGATAAAATTATGGGTTACTGAGAATTCTGTTCCACCTGTCACGTTCTTATGCTGTACCTCCATATGTTTCAGCTGCTGAAAGCGCTAAATCCACAATAACCGAATCAATTGTTTCATTCATATTTTATGTTCCTCTACGATTTTAAAGTTCGCTCCCCGTTGTTTTCAATGTGATAAGGAAAAAACGATAGAGAGTGATTCTTTCAGAATCGCATATGACACAATCGGTGTTGTGTACTCGGGGCTATAATGAAATAGAGCAGCAAAGTGTTAAATTACCTGCTTTACGTGAAGCAAATTTAAATACAAATTAGGAAGTAATTAACGGCTATACGGAAGTCGCTGTAACATCAAACGGTGGTGAGCAGGACGAACAGGCGAAAGATAGCAATATGAGGAATTCTGTGGGCAATATTTTTCGTGTGTGTCAAATTCAGTCAAAAAACAGTCAAAATAATAATGGACAGCCCAGTGTAAAACATTTTATAGCAAAACGACCGCTGCCCTTGCGCCCCACTGCAGATTCCTGACCTACATTTGATTCTAACGCTGTTTAATCATCGTTGCATGTTAAGCAGCTGCCGGGCGATTTCTGGAGGCTGTCAACCGGAAATTGGCATTTTCGCTTTCCTGTTGCACCTGGGTCGACCACTTTTAGAACATGCATACGGAGCATGACGGAATCTGTGACGGGATGGAGTTTTCCTTTGAACTTATCGCAAGTATTTTAGATGATTGGTGTGATGATATATGTACCTATACCTATAGCTGTACTAAAGGAGTTTTACGCGTTTTCTGGCTGCGCTCGACATTTGTAAATTTCATTACGTTCGCTGTTTTGTCCCAATGGTGAGTAATAACGTATTTTCACAATGCTGTTCAGTATAGTGTGACCACTCGGTACAGTATGAAAAATGTTTGTTATTAGTGGATGTGTTGTCCTGTGTTTTATCTGATTAACCTACATAGAAGCTTACCCTGTTGTTTGGACTTGACGTGAAGTTCACCCTTTATTTCTCACTAATCCATTTTCAATATTCTGTGTCACTAAGATACTGTATGTAAAAAGTTATGATCTGCGCTAGGACTGTATTAGAGATGCAGTTTTTTTTGGGACTAGGGGTAGTTAATATGTGCTTCTGGTGTACGACAATTGATATCCCCAGCAGTTATTCCTGAATGGCACCTTTCCACGTGTGACGTCATCACACAGGGTGATGGTCCAAGAACTCATTTTCCAATCTACCGTCAGAATAGCAAATATCCCATCAAAGCACAGCTGGTACCCAGCGTTGCCCTACTTCGAGCTGCGACCACCAACGCACTTGACGTATTCTGGGAACAGACTGTGGGTGGGCGACTTCTAGACGCCTTTTCTCACTTGGGAAGCTTCCAAAACTTCTGGTGATGTCACCGGTCAGTGTGAAACAATGGAAATCTCGTGGACACTCCCAGAAAATGCGTAAATATTTGGTGCACCTAGGTTTCGTGGGAGTTTTAAGCTGTTGTGAATATTCTCGATAATCAGAGAAGCTGGTTGGTCTCGGGAAAATTCTTCTCAAAGTTTGTGCCTTCACGCCCCGATGTATTGCTGACCGTGATACACACATAGTTCGCTATCTCACTGAACGTGGAAATCCATGGGAGTTTGAGGCTCGTTGTTATTTCTCACCCAGTCCTTATCATTGATTCCATGTTCTTTGTGGGTCTAACGTGTTCGGCTTACCTTCTACAGTTATTTAATTTTTATTTCGATAAACAATTATCACATTGTTTGCATGCGTGCATTTGTATGGACAGCGTACTTTTCTGGAAATGAGATTAATCACAGAGTGGTAGAGAAGCGGATAAGATTCTATTGCTTCATCCGATTTTCCCACAGTGTTTGTGTTGGCGAGTTCTTTTTGCGATTCATAATTTTCCCTTTTATTGTAAAGTCTAACATTTGCTTCCCATCATACGCATGCGAATCTACTTTGCGAATCGCTGATTCTTGAACGTAAGAACTGTTTTCCTCTTTGCGTTGCTGGTGGTCAAAAAGCGAACAAATTTCATTGCGTGGTTTCGGAAAGTATGCGCCAGTTTAAACATCACTGGATCACTCACTTCAGAAAATGCGGTGTAGACATATTTGCATAAATAATGTTTGCTTCACGGCGCACCGAGAAACTATTTAAAAGTTGTAAGATGCCGTGGGCACCTGGATATTTTATGTAAAGTCACTATTCTAGACAATCCATTTAATATAAAGCTATTTGTGTTTCAATTAGCCAAGCTGTTGTCTGTCTCTTTCAATTGCTTTAATTAGTTGTGTCCTTGTTGTCCTTGTCCTTGTGGAAATTCAGGACCTTGACATAATTGTTCCCATTATTTCAGTGATCTTCGGTCCTCGTTCTTGCAAAAAGAGAAGTCTTGCTCACACGCGATATAAACTACAAAATTGCTTGTGATGCACTCACCTTGTCCTGGCTTTTCGCAAAACTAACATGAGTTTCCATTGTTCTGTGCAAATCTCATGAAAAAGTGAACTAAAGCATCAATAGTTTTTGCTAAAATATAGTGGGCCTCTTTGTGAACCTGTGTCCACGGGAATACTGAGTACCTGTACTTTTGAACAAGCGTTTTTCATATTCAAACGTTCAATGTTCATGCATGTCCTTACAGTGTCGTCCGCAAACAATTTTTTCCATTGTGTGTGACCTTTTCTCCGTCATCCGTGGCATCACGGCTCCACCTCGGATGTTCCTATAAAGGAAACTCAAAATAACGGATACTCGTCAATTACTTCCTGTCTGAAACCGTTGTCGGCAATCTTTTCCATGACTGTCCATTTCCGTACCCTTTGATGTAAATCCAACAGATTCACTCGAGCTTAAAAGCCTAGTAGCCTTGGTGAAAAACCGGCTTTCACAACCGTAGAGTATCACTAGAGCTATACATAGGTCAATGAGCTTCTTTTTTATAGAGACAGGAACTCGGCGCAAGGATAAGAACGAGCTGTACTTCTTGTAGCTTCCCCAGGCTGCGCTGATACGATTAGACATTTTGTCGTTGTGGTTTCTTGGCCATTTGAGTTACAAAATACATAAACGGATCACCTTAAACATTACATATCGTGCTACTTTTAATTACCTAGTCGCCTCTTGTACATACGTGATTTTTTATGGCATCGCGACACGTACTAACGAGTTTTGTATTAAGACAAGAAATTTGTGGCCGGACTTTGTTTTCCGCCCTCATTATCGTTTTTCTACCTACGGAAGCCAATGGAGTTCGACGGAACCAAAGCCG
>KN169161.1:442-20252 GCA_000757755.1 Steinernema glaseri
TCACTTGCAATTCACTGAATAATGATTTGTGCGTCACGAGTGTCGTCAAAACATTAAAAAATATTTACATATCTCACATGTGTCTTATAACCACGCATTTCATATAGCCACGTCTTATAAGCAGTTATTTTTGCAATTTGAAATTTGCAAAGAATTTGCAAATGGGTTCAGCATAGCTCACTTTGCATATGTCTCGTATTACAACATGTCTCTTCTCCAATCCGTCCGAAAATATCATATGCTCGTCAAAGTTTATAGCTGGTATGATTTGCCTCGTCCTTCAACGACCCCCAACTCTGTCACTCGTTCTCACCCACAACCGCAACCCTGTGACGTGCCCGAGCACTGAACAGTCGATGTTCGCACTTGTCTTATTCACAGAACGAAAGCGCACAAATAACATGCATGAGCACAAGTGGGATTCTGCATCATACTCCGTTTCGGAGCATAGCTTCGTGTGACGAGCTGTACTTGTTCCCCTGCTTCTTGCTGCACAGCATGAGTAAGCCCTTCCTGATCTGACTGCTTGTGAGCAGTAGCGCCCATGGCTGTGCCATGCATAACATGTCGATTAGAGGGTACCTGAACAAGAAGTGCTTCCGCTTGAACCCCGTGTTGTCCACTTACGTGACGCTGTGCAAAATCATGACCGCTTCGCTTTGTCCCCGGAACGTGAAAACAACAAAGAGTACTTGAGCGAAAGTGTTCAGCAGAAGGAGCATGAAGACGATGAACGATGCGAAAACAAGCCGCAACTCGAGGAGGAACGCTCGCTCGACATTCTGAAAGCAGGGATTAAAAATGCAAATGAAGCGTCAATAATTTAAACACAGATTTTTAGGGCAAGGATGTCATTTGTTGTGGCAATTGCTTTTTGTTGTGGTATTTGTTGTGGATTGTTGTGACCACCCATAAGCTACGATTTTTGTAAAACCGGAGTTTACTCTTCGTACAGCCATACTTTTATTTAAGACGATGGACAATGTCTTACGTGTATAATTGGTTAGAATTGTCTCGAAAAACAAAACACGATGACGCACACTTTGATAGTCTAAAGATCATCGTTGGATCTATAGAGATCTGACTAAATGACTTGTTGGTCGCCCGTAAATCAGATGGAGGACCTGTCAGGAAGGCTAGAAAAGTTTCAAGTAGCATGAGCACTACGAATCCTAGTATTGCGCAGGTTAGCGATTGGAAGGAACGAAAATTATTATGATTACTGAACTCCCAGCCTTCTGAAGTAATTCTCTAGCGATTCAGACACGACACATATATCCGCACTCAAATCTTTTATGGTCAAAACGTGGATATGCTATGTAGAACATGTAAAAGGTGATCAACTTGATCTATTGCTGCTAAACATTTTGGCTCAATTGCGCTCAATTCTTAAGTGTGGAATCAGGGTAAGCCAAACAGAAACGCCTTTTCAAGATTTCTTGCTGGACATGGGATTGTTTCAGATTCTTATCACATGATCGTCATCCATCATGCCATTAAGACCCTCTTTTTTCTTCTCCTTGAAAGATGGCTAAACCCTCATGTTGCGCAATGATCTATGAGACCCTTTATTTTTTCGACTGTCCCAATGTAGTTCTCGTTCCGCTTAGCGCCGTTTGCCCAATTTCGAAAGCATGCTAATTTGGAAAGCGTCGCTGTTCTAATCAACGACCAACTCTTGAAAAAATAAATATATTCTGCGCCCTGCTCTCATTGCTCCCGGAATCGAATATATGTTCCGGAACAGAAACATTCGTCCAGACGCCCTTTTACAGACCTTCCGTTCGGAAGTGAGCGTGTCTCTAATGACATTGCCCTGTGATGTCCAAATGCGACATGGCACAAACATGGCGTCTCGATGCTCGACATGGTTAGGAAGCCACTCAACACGCCAAAGATAAGAGCTCCCTCCGTATTAAGACGATTGAAGAAAACGCAAGCCAATGGCGCTACGACGTCCATTGCCTAACATTGCTTCTTTTACGAGGACTTGGTTCCCTCGGAATCTCATCACAAGAAGCATCATTGTAAATATTAGGGTTACGCATATTCACAGAAAGCTAACAAAGATTTTCGCATCAGAGCACATCTTAAATAGGCGTTTGTTTAGAAAAGATAAATCTTAGAGTTTATTGGGAAGGCTACGAGCCAGTGGCTTTGCGATAAATAAATGGGGCTCTTTGTCGCAAAGACGATCAGCTTTCGAGTTGTTTACCGAGAAAAAATAGAGATAATGGCACATTTATGTATTGAGAAGGGTAATTTCCTTGTGGGACCGTGAGGATATCATCTTTTATTTTTGATGCCCAAAATTTTAGCTCTGGGATCTGGTTCTTTCCTATGTTAGATTCTTTTACAATATTGGAAATAGTGAGTTCCCAATCCGAATGTCTATAGTGCTGACAGATGACAATCCAGTAGATTCCTTGTCAATTCAATTTAAATCTTATTAAAGGGCAAGTTGTCCGGCAATAGCACTATTCCGAAATTTGTTTGACCCAAAACACGTTTCTCTCGGCGGCACAATAACTGTTTTGACCGATTCACGCTTAGCAGCAGTCTTTTTCACACAGCTGTCGCATTCATGCCCCGCCACTTCTGAATTCACATTAGTATTTCAGCGCCATGGTTGGCGATTGTTTATGGCGAATAGGGGAAATGGATAAAACGACAAAAGAATAACAAATATTTCCGCGTTAGCATTGTTTGATCTCCAATTTCTGGCTGGATAGGGTAGCGAAAGCCTCAGCCTACCGTAAACCTAATTTCATAAATCCAGCATTTGCTTTTTGTTTTTTGTTTTTTTGCGTTTTCCTTGGAACTACCACTGCATATAACTACTTCAGCCTAATATCTGGATATAACATTTCATCCGTAGAAATACAGTATGTGAAAATGAAATTCACATCCATGTGAAGGACTCTTACGGAGTACAGTAAAATTGCCTTCAACGCTCCCGCTATTCGCAAGCCCTTTGAGTGCCCTCTGCTCAACTTTAATATAAACAACTTTTCCCCATGATATGCATGGGATCAATCAAAGATTTGTTCAAGGACACTTGACTCTCTCACGAAATGAAAAAGTTATAAAAACGGTCGGAATTTAGAGGAATTATGTTTTTCCACTTCGCATGTCAGGAACATCGAGTATAAGAATTTCTGCAAGTTCTGGCTGGCAAGCGGAAGTTCTAGCCAAGGGGACACGATGTAGACAGTGGGACACCCGAAAACACATTTCCTGCGTTTAGTGTAAAGTACTTTCGGGCTTGTCAGTTGCGTAATAAAAGAAGAATCAGCAAATCGTTCGACATAAAAAAGCGTTTTCGGAGAAAAAGAAATTGCAGATCCCACCTCAGGAAATTGAACCACCAAAATGCTGCCAAAAGCTTTGAAATAAAGGAACTATCACCAAGGAATTCTCAGCAAAAACAACGATCTTCCCTTGTTTTTTCCTCCCTCTTCACCACCAGTTATTCGGTTCTGCATTCCCAGCTCCCACTTGTTTTCACCATCACACTGGACACCGAAAGTATCACATCCAGGAAGTCTGATGCAAATTCAATCGCCCATTTGTCATCGCCAAAAAACTCAACAATTTTGTCTTAAGTGTAAAGCACTGTCGCTCTTAACACAACAATCCGACAAGAGGGATTACCAAACACAAAAAGTTTAATGCTGTGCTTGTCTGGCAATGCAGGTTTCTCTTGTAGATGGATCTCACCGCTCTACTCACCCTTTTCCTCAGCTGAGCCGAGACGTGGTAGAACGTGGCGGAGTAGAAGGCGATACAAAAAACGGTTGCCGCCAAACAGCACACTCCGTCCACATAGGCGAGATCCTAAAAGTCGTTTATTATCTTCTTTTCTTGTGGCGTTGACAGGCAGCAGGAAGAGGAGAGTTTTTTTGGCCCACCTGTGTTGTTGCGTCGTCGTTCTCAAGTCGGAGCATCCCCTCATGTTCCCAGTATTTCAGCTCGAACGTCCTTCTGGAATCGAAGACTATCGTCAGCGTTGGGATCAGTGGAAGGGTCCACTGGAGGAACCAGGCCGCGTAGAGCCTCTTCCGGCTCCAGAGCTCTTCGTAGTTCACGGGGTGGCTGATGGCGGTGAGCCGGTTCAGCGCGAAGAAGACGAGCCCGATGTAGACGACTATCTTGAGATAGTAGTGTAACCAAGTTGAGAGTCTGGCCATTCCTTCATAGGTGTCCGTGTGGTCGGTGAAGATGAAGTTGAGATATCCGTATTTTCTCGCTCGCATAAGAATGTTGAACTCGGTGAACATACTGATATCAGCAATGGACTAGGAAAGACCCTTTCTTCTAAGGATATAAATGCCAACTCACATGGACGAGAACAAGGAGGAAGAAGGATCCGGCCAGGGAGCTGGACCGTTTTCGGAATCTGCATATGACTATTATGATGAGGAGATACAGGAACAGTGAGATCGATCCAAAAACAATGACAGGTAGCTGCCAGCTGGGGAGTCCCATGGTGTTTGCACCTAAAAAGAGACACTTTACTCCATTGGCCGGAAATGACACTCGCTCTCGAGTGAGGGCTCTTGACTCGCTCGGCTGATCAACAATTACATTAGAGCCATGGGGTCTAGAGACTAATATTTGATTGTGGCACAAGAGTAGGAACATTTTATGACAATCTCAGTTTCAGCGACACCAAGAATCCTGATTTTCCTTAAAAACAACGAAAGATGCACGGCCGTCACATTAGCTTAAAAGGTCAGGAATGAATTTGAGCTATGGAGAGGTGGCAACAGAAGAAACGCCCAGTCCGAACACTGCTTCGGACCGCCCCATATTTTTTCCTCATTTTTCCGCTCTCACCACGCTCCCATCACCTTTAATTTCAGGGAATTAATTTTCTCAAGAACAGCACGAGCACGCAGCGTTTGTATAAACAAAGAGAAAAGTCATTTTGTGTCCAAATTATAAAGACGACAGAGTGCGGAACTTCGAGGTTGAAGAAGCGATGAGCCGTTCGGCAGGCGACGAAAACGTGCCCCACCCCCCTTCCGACAACTTCGGCTCCCAGCAGACACCGAGCCACTTCCGTCGGTCGCCGGCGGTGTGCCACTCACGCCGTGCGTAAACAGTAAAAAGCGATCATTATGTGTGGCGGCCCGGCGACAACGGCCAAGAGTGAAAATAGCGATGGATTCAATTTCGGCGCCACCAATCCTTTATTCAGCCTCTAATTACATACCAAGCCACAACGGCGATTAATTGCCGAAAGAACGCGACAATAATGATCGGCTTGATGTGTTTACAAATTGCCACCAGTTGACAGTTGAGGTCCCGCTGGGCCAGAGATGTGGCCTGAAAAATATGGAAGGAAATTTATCGGTCAGCTCGAGGCAAACATTAAGAGTGCTACAGCAGTTCTCAACGGTTTTCAATCTATGGCTGAGACAAGAAGTGCAGAAATGTAGACTGATTTTAAGACAGCACCTGGCTGATGTTTTTATAAGATAACAAAACAACCAATTTTTCATGGTGAAGCGATGAGTGTGATTGATGGAGAGTTGAAATTGTGGATTGAGTAAAAAGGTTGCCATCTGTCACCTTTCACCGTCACCGAAGGCTAAAAATGGAAAACTTCGAGTTGATTTCATTCTGCTTATCATTTTCGTTGAGAAATTTTTTTATTAATTTTAACAAAATATATCCTTTGAAGATCACGGTCAGTGATGGGCAACTGCTTGAAAATCGACTCGTGCTCGACTCGTTCCCATGACTGATAACGGTATAATAAAAAATCGATCTTTTTCACTTATTTTCCATTTCTTTCTTTTATATGCAAACCGATGATAATATGTATAGTCTGAAGCAATTTATGTCTGAAAACCTGCAGTTTCTGATTGATGTAAAGGGGAATGCCGATTCAGATCACAAATGAAAGGTGGCGCATTGCTGTTCGATATTCCACAGAACGAAAAACAAAACACAATGTAGTCTACCCTCGGAATATTGTGGAAAAACAGTCAGTGTGCAGGGGCTCCTGCTGTTTGTGCCATGCTGATGTAAATAATTGAATTATGCAAATCATGTAAGATGCTTTCCGAGAAGGCCCAGAAAACAATGCGTCACGTAATTCGTTTTTCTGGATACGGAGATATGAAGATACGATGTGTCATTCGCTGGTTATATAGGGGTTATGCTCAAAGTTACTGGAAATTGCAAAATTATTAAATGCTTTCATATTATTATTTGGTTTTTAAGAATAATGTGAACGTTGGACATGTATATTTCAGTGCTTACTTAACAAAGGAGTCCATTCAATAGGCTTTTACTATGTTTGAAATCGCCAATAAAAGGGCAAGATATGAACAATAGCAACAAAATAAGACCACTGCGGTGTTTTGAATCAATCAGGAACCGCCGCTATTTAGATAATTTTCATAAATCACGAACAGCGATCCACCGCCATGCGACATACAGTCGTTACCGTATCTCTGCTATTGGCAACATTAAATTAACATTTCATTTTCACCCATAGCTCTCAAGATGATTTCATTAGGTAGTATATAACAGCTCGCTCCCAGACGACAGAACCGTCAAATGTCTTAGACATATCACATTATCTCTATTAATTCCTAGAAAAGGGGTATACAA
This sequence comes from Steinernema glaseri, assembly GCA_000757755.1. Taxonomy (NCBI): domain Eukaryota; kingdom Metazoa; phylum Nematoda; class Chromadorea; order Rhabditida; family Steinernematidae; genus Steinernema; species Steinernema glaseri. The sequence goes on from KN169161.1 coordinate 7,070, forward strand.
CGTCTCTGTTTTCAAATGTTGTAACTTTGGCTTCTAGGCAATTTGATCAGAAAATTTGTTCTCCACGATATATGTAAATCAGTTTATTCTATCGCTCTTTTACGTGACACACATTTTTTTCTTTTTATAAAGTGACTGTTGGCTCTTTATATTGGTGTTGTAGGCAGTTTCCAGGAGGTGAACAGTTGCACGCTTCGTTTCGGCACTTTTTAGCTTTGGTTTGTGACTTTGGTATTGACTTTGTTTAGATTTACGAGCATCAAAAATCACCTCTTCTCATACGTGAGAAAACCTAAATGAGCAGGCGTATTTTCCTCAGTCAGCAATTGTCAGAGCAGAGTTCAACATGTGCTGGCAAGCTTTAAGCTTCACTGTATTACTGTATTCACCAATACCTTTCGCACAGTCCACAGAGATAAAAACATAAGATCAGCTCCATTTACTGTCATCCATATCATATCATATATGATCTAATGAATACTTTATAGTATCGCAAACGTTCAGCTTTCAGTTTTTGTAGGATTTCGTTGAAATGACAGCAACATGAGTTTTATTATAATAGGCACCAACGTTTAAAAGAATCTCAAAATTGCATTCGCAGTTTAATTGTGTCTGCACTTAGCGTGATTGTGTTAAATTACTTCTATTATTAAATCACTTCTACTTAAATGCTGCATTTACTCCGTCCCAATTGTGCTCTTACTGACTTTCATGAACGCGCACCGAGAATCGGTGGTATTTTATACGTTCATCTATTATTTGTCGATAAACCTACCTGGAAGGTCTTACTAGTTAGATGAACCCGATTAGGACCAATCGTTTTCTCGCTGTACCGTTCTTAAAAGTGTTGACCTTCCACAATATTGTAGAGATCGGACGTTTTTTAGGTCACGCGCTTTTGTAATTCAATTCCCCTAATTTTGATACTCACTTTAACACATCTTATGTCACGTCAGTAGTTAAGGCTGCAAACGAAATCCTATGTAAGCGTCTCCTGGGATAGCCTAATCAAATTTGCTGATCGATGACACTTGCAACATGCTGGATAACTTAGGCTCGATAGGTTTAGTTTGTTAATATCATTTTGCAAGGTGCTAATTAAAAACAAGCATAGAAACATGTATATTTAATGGAGTGGAAGCACAAATATTCCCACTTGGAGCTCTTTAAAAAACACGTCTTTCTGGTTGGCCCGCCCCTCGAAACATTGGTTGTCCTCACGCTGTCCTCTGAGGACGCTATCGCTGCAGACTTCATAACTAATGTTTCATTTTCCTCTTACCGTATCCGTAGCTATAAAAGTTCAATAGACATAGTAGAAGTTTCTTTATCGTCTCCGGTTTTCCACAGCATTGTGGGAACGTTTTCTCGTCACCTCACCCTCCAACTCGATTAATGCTTCATTCAGAGAAAGACGAAAACAAAGGGAATCCACTTTAATACGTGCATCGTTCCCGTCACAATTCGTGGTGGCATTGTGTCTTCGTGCTCCGCTGTCTCGACTTCATCGCAAAGCGTCTTTCAGCCCTTGCATGTTTGCATAGAAACGCAAACAAACGCCTGGAATTGGACATGGCGTTCGGCTGTCCTTAAAAAGCGAAAAGCGTAACCACTCAAAGTGTCGCCTCTTGGCAGCTTTTGAGTAAATTTAGTCTACGTGCTCCTCGTCCAGCAGCGCGGTCAGGTCGACGGCACCTAATCAGCGTCCCCTCGGCGATAAGCACCACTCGGCTGCTCCTCGCCGATAAGGCGTTCGTCGAATTCGACCGAAACTCTTGCCGAGCGCCTCTGCACGATCATGTACATCACTCACGCTCGCGGTGTCCAATACGAACCCGACTATGAGACCAGGAACAAGTCGTGTTTCTGCGTTCATCCGAAGGCATGTAGCTGTGCGTGATGAGTTTACAGTCGTTTACGGATGTAGATCGCCGGAATTCTCGTTGGTCTTCTTGAGGTGCTCCAATTCCTTGCCAACCTTCTCCTCCTGATCGGGGCGATCATCCATCATGACCAAATATGTAAGTGGCTTCGAGGTGACGTTTCCCAGGTGTCCTGCTGCTTGGTTAGATTCATGGTGACAGAGAAAAACGTACACACCTGTCACTCATTGTTAGATAAGAACCTTTGCCAGATATTGACAGTGTGAGTGGCTATACCCTATTTTGGAAAAAAGAGATTCCACCACTTGAGAGATATGTAGATGAACGTCCAGGAAAGGTATCTTTTTTGCAATCATCAATTCATATGCCCAGTAGTGAATTGTGTAGATTTTTCAAGCATGACATGCTCAACTGATAAATATGCATTATTCATTCTTTCGTCAAAAAGTACGTCACTTATCCCAGTTTCAGAAAGGACATTATTTTTGGGCAACCATGTGGAACACTGTTGCAAATCATTTGAAGAGGAGCAATCAAGAAAAAATCCATTAAATAGATTAAACATATTTTTACGGTAGAGCCAAGTTTCATCATCCCTCACAGAGAAGATCACCTACTGCATAATTCAGGGAGCATCATACTCACATCCATAGCACTGGTCATGATCTGTGCCATGATCGCCGTTCTCTTCATTGGGATCTTGAAGAATCGACCTCATTTCATCTACGTCCACCTTCTATACTTGGTAATGAAATCCAAGTGAATTGCATATTCACAAGCAATTTAAGATTTTATCTGTGGTATGGTACGCGATTATCCTCACCCTCGTCATCATCTCCTTCTTCTTTACGGATACCATCATCGATGTTTACGATAAGAAGAGCAATGTCCGCGAAGTCGGTATGTTCAATCACCATACCACCCACTCATTGTCAGTGAGCTTACTTTCTTCAGCACACGCCTACATCATTGTTTTTGTCATTGTGTCAACCATTATGTTACTCATCCGGGTCTACACGGTCATCGTCATTCGAAGACTCTATCGCTACGTCAGCTGCAAGCACATTGCGTTGGTGAATACTCAACGCAACAACTACAGTGGTGCTAATAGTGGACGACAGTACCATCGCTGCTAACTGCAGAAACCTACCACCTAGACATCCCGGTTGAATCGCACGTCTTAATTTGTGCTCATAAAACTTGATTCAAGTTGTTTTATTAACGTACACAGTCCCATTCATCAATAGATAAGAAACTCCAACTTTAAGAATGCAAGAACGATCTCCTGACATTGATGACTTACGACTTCTGTTCAGTAGGTAATCAAGCAAGAACTGAATGGGATCTTGGCCATATCGTCCAGAGCCGGAAGAAGAACATCTCTGAGTTTCTCACAACTGTGATTTTGAGCAGTGCTATTCACCCTGCTAATCCAATTGTGAGCATTTAAAAAAGTTTTATCGCATAGATCGGTGCTTTTGTTCCTGAACTGTCAAGCTAGCGTAGAGAATAGTTCTGACCAAAGGCACCGGGCCGAGTCGACTCCCCAAGATGCCAGCGTTTTTGACGCCGCCCACGTATTGATACACGAAGACCTCTGAATCATCTCCTCGACATGCAAAATGACGTCCGCTGTCGATCTTCGACCATCGCACGCAGTTGAGGATCTCTAAAACGACGTTGTACGCGACATGCCGTTTAATCGAGCCATGCGTTAACCGAGCTGCTGACCTTGCCGCCAGACTTTTCCCTTTCCAAGCAAAGACGGAGCAGCGCCTAAAATCCCCATTACGTATGCTCCCAGTAGGTCTACAGTATAACTTGTACATTTATTATCAAACCTGACATACAACATAACATATGATGTTATTACGACCAAATGATATGGCTACACGAACCATAAGTTCCAGCAAGCGATCGACGAACAGAATCAAACTCTGAGCTCTGCTCAAGTATTGAGATCAATGTGTTGTACAGGGGTTCAGCACGTTTTCCGAGAAAGCGATTATTCCGGATAGTACGCAGGAATTCGAGGGATTTCTCGGTCTTACCTAAACATTGGTTGGTTAATCAAGATTTGTAGACCGGTACCTACCGTAAGCAACCAGGATACGGACGTATCGTTCCGCAAGAAAGCAGTACTCCTTTACCGATCGCAAAGACTGGGCAGCCAATATGGCCCTTTCGAGCTGATCTTCCGTGGCTTGCACAACAATCTCATCACTCGCTTCAACCAGTCGGTCGCTGAAAAGTAAACATTGCATTGGGGATTCTGAATTTGATTTTTACCTTGATTTCTTTGCAAGTTCATGCAGAATCCCACCAAACGGAGTAGGAGGGATCACTGGCAATGACAACGCACTAACCACACTCTGGTTGTCCATAAGAAGAGACCTAAATATTAATGTTTATCACGAATCTGATGGAATATGAGAGGGGACATACCAAACGCCCTCCTCCGTAGAAAAGGTAAACGATTTACCGCTTGACAGCTCCACTACCGGACATCCATTCCGTAGAAGACGAACGTTTGTTACGTTAACATCTGAAATTTCATCAGTGACATCACTCCACAAAAAGTAAATGTTATGAATACCTTTTAGCAGAATGTCAGTTAGCGACTGGTTAATCATTAACGTCGCCTTCATAGTATTATCCGGACACGTTAGGTTCCACAACCGGAGAGTCCCGCAAGCTGAGACAACGAGCAGGAAGTTTCGGTTGATTCTGATCATTACAACCACCCCATCCACGGACCACTCCCGCAGCCAACGACCAGTGGAAGTGGACATAATGCGAACGAGACTTTCAGACGTGGCGACGATAGTGAAACGATCAGAAGCTTCTACTAGAGACACTAATCCACCAGTGATCATGGAAGCACTCCAGACTTGTTTTTTGGATTGGTCAAGGGCGGTTATCCTGACAGTCGTTCTTTTGTCGTTGGTGTCTCGGGACACGTTAAACTTGTTCTCCACGTTTATTGTCGACACGCGACTATGGGGATCCGCCTGAAAGGGAATAATTAAAGGGGGAATATTGGAGGCATTAGCAAACGCTAGAGCTCAAAAATATATACAGAAACTTACACTGTAAACTTTTGCGGACATCTGCACTTTCAATTTAGGGATTTCAAATTTGGGACTTGGTGCTCGTACGTCTACATCTGCTGACGTGGGGATAGAGCGCAACTCCTTCACGCTTGTATCTTGAATGGGTGGAACCCGCAATTTTTCCGCTGCCTTCAGCATATCGGAGACGGAAGCCATTGCGAATTTCGAGATCTCCACAACATCCTGCTCTTGTTGTTTCGTCTTCTTCAATGGTCGGTCTTCCTCTTGTTCATATTCCATGATTTTTCGCTTTTTGATACTGAAAGCAAGTGTCGTAAGTAATAGGTTTAAAACGCGTTTTCCTAAGACAAATCGGCCAATACAGCCGTTGACAAAACGATGCTCCCTAATTTTTAAAAGATCCAAAAAGCGCTCAGGTGTGTGGCTCCCGCCACCTGAAACATGAAGGAACATCGTTTTAGAAACGACTGTATATGAAGTGTATTTACCTGGTCACCTGCGATACCGGACCTTCCTCGTTCGCCAGCTTTTTACTAGAACCCGTTGGTTCCGATGGTGCCATCGGCGAGTTAGCCGGTTCCAATCCATTGTCCGTGAACGATCCCAGAAAAATGGGCATGATCTTCTTTTTTCCTGACTTCGTTCTAAGGTTTTGTTGAGTTGTGGCCCGACCAGCCGGTGGGACAAGTGCCGCTGCTTTCTCCGTTTTTTCAGTAGAATTCTCCGGTATCATCAGCAGTGATTCCATAAGTTTCTTATCGCGTCTTCTGGCAAGGAGTGCACTCGCCGGGTCAGTACTCCCGTAAGGGTCGTACTTATCACGAATGTCCACAGTACCATTCGAAACATCACTCAGGATACAATGCCTCGGGACAGTTTTGTAAACCCGGTCGAACTCTTTCGCCATATCCGCAGTGGACAGCAAGTGGCCCAACTCCTTCGCCTTGAAGTCGAAAAGACGCACGGTTCCATCCATAGAACATGCAGCCAACTGAGTTCCACACCTAAATTAGAATAGTGACTTCTCAAAGATAATTAAGCATAATTAGCAAAGGCATGCGTATCTGCCAACTTGAAGGCTTACTTACCATGTTAGATCCACGATGGAATGCTTGAACAAATTAGTGAGAACCACTATCGGGCGATAAAGTGACGGAATACTCCAAATACTGAGACTTTTGTCGCTACTGCCGACCGCAAAACAGGAAACAGTTCTCAGGTTTCCTTTGTAGTCTGTATACTTCAACAGCTTGGGGCAACTGCGGACACATGTTACTGGCTTTCGGTGTCCCACCAAGTCGCGTTGCGTCGTCCATCCATTCCTTTGAATGATTTGAGCGGTTGGACCTCCGTTATTCGTTGCACCAGGAGCAACGACATAGGCGCCATCTGGAGACCAATCATGTCTGAGAAACATCGTCGATGTGCCGCTCTTAAAATAACATAGTCTCATCTCTGTTCACGAGTACAGTCTTACCCCCTCAAACGGCTCCGTGATAACCGAGACGCATTGCCACTCGTCGGTAGTCCATACTTTCATTGTTTTGTCCGCTGACTGAGTCATGAAAAATCTGCCGACCGGATCGAAGCTGATTCCTTTTACACTTTCTGTGTGGCCGCCTCGTTGATCGTTCAACACTACCAGCTTATCTGCAAGTGATAATTAGATCGTTGCAACTAAAACCATTTAACTCACTAAAACCATTGGCTACATCCCATATGATCACTGCGCCATCTACCGACGAGCTTGCTAGAAATCGACCGTCATGAGACCATTCCAAATGGAGAACATCCAAGACGTGGCCCAGAAGACGGTGAACATTCTTGTAGCGTTCGACCACATCGCACAGAAGGGAAGTTGCGCCCACGGAGCCACCATTCTTGCCGCGGCCTACGTATTGATATACGAAGACCTCTGAATCATCTCCTCCGCATGCAAAATGACGTCCGTTGTCGATCTTCGACCATCGCACGCAGTTGAGGATCTCTAAAACGACGTTGTAAGTACAAAAGAAGTATATCGATGTAACACACGCTTTCAAACTTCCAGAAATGAACCTTCACTTACTTTGATGTATCATCTCACTCAGAACGATTTTCTTGCAATTAGAGTAGAGATTCTTGAGGCTCCAAACCATGACCGTGCCATCGCCCTTCCTTCCTCTCTGGCCGCATGTAATGAGCTTTTCTCCACTGGGGTGAAAATCGAGAGAATAGATGGCGCCACCTTCGTGATGCGAGACGGTCGGGTAATATCGCAGCTTCATTACAGACACGATCAAGGGAAAACGGGTGCCGGCTATCGATTCATTCAGATAAATAGCTGTAATTCACAAGTGTCAATGCATTGTCGCATCGCAAATAACACCTTGACATCTGAAGCAGCTCCGAGCGAACGAACGTGCGAACTGTCGCACTGCTTAGCAAGAACGAACGTGCACACGTTGTCCTGAGTGTTGCCTTCTAACAGTGCAAGGTTTCGTCCGGTAATGGGTCTGTCCAGTGGTCTTTGCAGAAAGAGGCTGGGGACACTGGCAAACCCGTAATTTAGCTTGACGGTTTGTTGAAGCTTGACGGGTTGTAAACCAACCGTGAACCGTCGTCTTCCTATAAGGAGTCCCACTCACACTACCTATCAAAAGTAAAGCAAGCCTCGGGATTAAGCGAACATGAAGAGACGACAATTTTTGTATATAGTCCTTTTGTATATAGACTTTCAAGTGCATCACTTCCTACTACAGAAGGAAAACTGCAGAATTTCTCGGGTCTTCAGATGCGACCGTACCATTTGATTTATTGTATCTGGTAACAGTATCTTTAATGGTATTAGGATGCTCTGGCGTAAACATAGGGGTCGAGTATTGCATACAGATGTGTAGGTGTGCTGATGGCTACCGTAATACATCAAGAAACGGCTACCGTAATACATCTTTCTTCAGCGTCAGTACTTTTTATGAAACTACGACGTGGAGACATACATTTGTCATTCCAGTATCAGTGTGAATGGGATAACAGTTCCTATAGCTCCTGAGACGTACTCGACCAGAATCTGATCACCCGCCCTTGACTGATAAAACATGATGCCCGGTGATCAAAGGTGACACCTAACCTTTCACCAGTCAATGTAAATGCAACCTGGTACGAGTAACTTATAATCAGAAGCGACTTACTAGTAGCTCCCATGAAGTACAAAAGTCCGATATTGCGTATACCTACCGTGTAGGTATACGAGTAGAAGGCACCAACTTGTAAGTGTTCTCCTCTCAATGCACAACTCGCTGAGCAAAACACATCGCTCATAAATGCTCCAGCGGTGATCACTGGTAGATAAAATACGCCTATAAAAGAATGCTCACTTGGACAACAGAGGAGTCAACCACTACAATGAACTGGTAAGTATGCTTTATGCACAGGCTTTTGTCATCAGAAATAACCTTTCAGCCTTTACACTCTATGCCTTATTGGTTTAATCGGAAGCTCACTGGCCACCATCGGTCTCGACTCCACTGACTCCATTTCGGTGTCGGGATTTAATTGTCTCCGTAATGAAGGATACAAGTTCTTCCTCGGACGAGCCTGGAGAAGCAACGGCTTGTATGACGAGACCGGCATCCAGAACATCAAGAACGCGCGTGCCGCTGGATGGATCTACGTTGATGCCTACATCTTCCCTTGTCTCGCCTCCCACTGTGCTGCTCCCGGAAATCAGGTAGAGTCGGGGGCATTCGGCCAAGTTGCAAGTACAAGTAATTTCTGAAACTGCCCTCAAAGAATTATTTCGGCGTATAAATCGCTCCATGCTCCATTACTGCTTATTTCCTATTTAGGTCCTGGCTACCATTGACAAGCTTCGTGAAGAAGGAGCCAAATTCGGAATGCTCTGGCTGGATATCGAAATCTTTGACTGGCCAGCCAATCATGCGCACAACCAGCAAATCATTCGAGACATGGTCCAGGCCGGGGAGGTTTGAAAAATACAATCGTGAAATGCATTTAAAATACGTGTTTTGTAGAGCCGCGGCGTGAAGCTTGGAATTTATACGAACTACAACAATTGGCAGTCAATCGTTGGTGCCAACTGGAGCGAATTCAGTCGCCTGCCCCTCTGGTGGGCCCGCTACAATGGCCAACAGAGCAACAGCGGATACTCGCCGTTCGGAGGATGGTCCAAGCCTGCTATTCACCAGTACAGCGGAGACGTGCAGGGCGGCTGTGGCGTTGATATGGACCAGAACTGGTACTGACTGTAGATGTGCTTATAATTCTTCACATAAAGGTTCTCATTTGGTTATATGTATCTGATAGCATTTGCGTATGAATGTAAAACTTCATGCAGAGACACTTATCCAACAATCACCGTCCAAATAGTACGTGACTTCCTCTGGGAGCGTGTCCCTTTCGGATGCCACTCACGGAAACAAAGTGTGACTTATTGTGTTCAAGAAGATAACAGTACATTAGAATGTGAGTGAAATAAAATGGGAAATGCAGGGCGCTAAATAAAAGCGGTGATAAGGAGCCGAAGCACACATAAAAGCGGATAGCCTATGCACTAAACGAACGACTTTAGTCATGAAGTATCTGTAAGTGTGTGCCTCCAACATGTGCGTTTTACACTCCCTTCAGGATCATCTTGACCGTCGCTGCCATTGCTTTCCAATCCACGCTCGCCACAAAGGGCATCGATGCCATCGATTCCATCTCCACGAACAATTTCAAATGCCTACAAAAGGAAGGCTACAGCTTCTTCGTCGGTCGTCTCTGGACGAGCCTCGGTCATCCCGACTTGACTGGTATGAAAAATATCAAGAATGCCCATGCTGGTACGCAGCCATTGGTAGCACGAAAAGCAATAACGCCTACCTTTAGCCGGAATTAGCAATGTGGACGCTTACTTCTTTCCCTGCCTTAGGTCGTCTTGCGGATCTGCCGCCTCACAGATCGAAAAAGCTGTCAACAAGATGAACGAAGAGGGCGTCAGCATCGGAACTCTGTGGCTTGATGTGGAGCGTCTTGCCTGGCCAGCCAGTCATACCAGCAACCGTCAGTTCATAAAGGATATGGTCAAGAAAGCCAAGGTACTAAATGTAATAGAGTGCATCTACCGTCCCAATTTCCGGCCCTGGGAATGACTGTCGGCATTTACTCGAACTACACAAACTGGCAGGCCATCGTCGGCGCCACCTGGAGCGAGCTATCCTACCTGCCTCTCTGGTGGGCAGACTACAACGGGCACGACAACTTCTCCGGTTTCAAGACCTTCGGTGGTTGGACCAAACCCAAGATGCATCAGTATGCCGGAAATGTCAAGACCTCATGCGGAATCAATGTTGACGTCAGTTGGTATTAAAAAGGCGTTGAAATAAAGTCATTTTAAAATATGCTCGTTTCCTAACGTATGTACATAGAGTAACGTCTTAATTCACAGATCAGAACAGTTCCGACTGTCGTGATTGCCATATACAATTAAGCTGAAGAGGATGAGTTTCTTTTTGAGTTGCTTGCATGGGTGACCAACGCAGTGAAAGTGCCAAGATAGCAATAACGCAGAAGACGAACTGTGTGACCGCGGCGATATTGTGAGCGGCGCGTTCGCTTGTTGTGCTCCGCTCGCTTACCTTTTGCTGCAAGAAGTCAAGCGCTTCATTGTGCTGTGTGTGTTTCGACCAATCGATCCTTATGTTTAAATATCGATCATTTCTTTCCCTTTTCGAATTGTTTTCTCCTTTCGAAGGATGAGTTATATTTGCTCCTCTTCTTTGAATAATTTCGCGCGTGACCGTTAGGTCCCGGCGTTCTGCGTAATTATTAATTTCAGCAGAGCCCGCCGCCCAATTGAAGGACGGTCTCGCCGCGACTTAGGACGAAGTAGTGAATTTCGCGGATTCGTCTGGAATAGCCGTGTTAGAGAGATGTCAGGGGAGCTTTCACCATCTTCAATGTACTCGCAGATTGTAACCGCAGTACAGGTTTCGCGCTTACGCGCGTCACAACAACAGGCTTTAACCGATTTCATCCAGAGAATGTTCAGCAAACCGCGGGTTGACCGATGCGAATGCCCAATCCGCAAATTTCAGAACAGAATAAGTGATATCAGAACCGAGGCGAAAGCCCGATCCGCTTTTTCCTGTAAGGAAGCGGGAGTGATTCGCTTCTATGTTCAAGCTTTATTTTCACATTAGCAGCAAACATGAAACGTGCATGCATCATATTCGAGCTTATGTGTCCGCGTTGTGTCCACACATTTTAGTTTGAAAGAAGTTTGCGCGCGAAACTTTATCGATCAACTGTTTTACGTCGGAGCTTCACGTTCCATTTGTACTGAATATTTATTTCAGGCTGATTCGATCCGCAATGGACGAATCAACCAGCAGTCAAGTTCCACTTGCTGCTAATTCGGCTAACAGCCTTGATTCGAACGCAATTCAACTAGTTGATCTCCGGAAACAGGTTGCTGTTCTGGGTAGGCGTTGTTATCCCGTCGTATATCAACTGTGCAAATTTCAGAACAAGAGATATTCGATAACAATGAACGTATGGCGGAAATCGAACGGTCTGCCAGGGATCTGGCGGTTGAAAACGGCATTCTAAAGAGCAATATCCTTGCTGTCGGTAAGACCGCTTGTAACCAGCTACGAAGGGTGCCTATTTTTCATTCTTTAGAAAAAGATCGCACAGAACGAATCCGTCTTCTTCATGAAGCTGAGTCGCTGCGCGATGATCTCATGGCTCGAAAGAACGCCGCCGAAGAGAAGGTGGCGTTGCTCTCCAACAGAGCCACTTTGTTCGAAGGCCAAGTTGAGCGTATGACCCATGAGAAGAAATACTTAACGGACGAACTTGATTCGACGAAACGTTCGTTAAAGGAGCGTCTTGCTGAAAAGTGTAAACTGCAGATGGAGATAGATCAATTTCAGCAAGCAAAACATGCTATTGAGGTAAATACCAGGGATCTACCCTATCAGTAAATCTAAGAGAATCATTTTAGTATGAGAAGGAGCGATGGAAGACGGAGAAAGAGGTCTTGCTGAATAGCAAAAGTTGGTATACTAAGGAGATCGTGGATCGCGACAACACTGTCGCTACCTTAAGGATACAGCTTGTGAGTTATTCTCCTGACATTCTCCACAAATTCCAGGAACACAAATGTCTTTTTAATAGCGAATTTTATTCGAGCAATTCTGAGTACAAGTCCGACTCGGGAATAAAAATTCCAGCGAGCCCGAGTTTCTACTTAAATTGTGCTTTCACTACTAGACGCAATTTTTTTCAGGGTTCCATGGAAGCCAAGTATGAAGCTGAGAAAGCACACTTGATCGATGAACGCAATGCTGCTTTATCCAGAGAGGAGGTCTCCAAGGAAACAATCGACAACCTGGAAAAAAGTATCGCAGAGCTGACCCAGAAACTCAAAGGCGCCTACGAGGAACGCTCTCGCTACCTAACAGATTTCGACCTCGAGGTTCAAGCTAAGGACCGCATCATTAGCAGTCTACGCGAGCAGGGAGAGGCAGCTGAAACTGAAAACGTTTTGTTGCGGGAAGAAAACAATAAAAACGAGACGCTGATCAACGAATGCAAGATTGCCCTCGTAACCTCGCAGGATGAACTAAATAGCCAAAGAGACCAGTTTCAGAAACTCCTTGAGGAACGGGGTAAGCTGTGCATTCACTTATTTATTCATTCGTATACGTTTTTTAGAGAAGAGCATTGAAGAGCTTCAAGCAGAACTGGAGCGAGCCAATGAGTTGCTCAAATCGAATTGCAGTGTATCTGATCAAGACATTGCCGAGTTCTCCCCATCAGCCGCAGAAGCTGCTCGTTTGATTCGTGGAAAGGTTTCGCTTACTTCTATTTACCATGAGCACACAAAAGCGCTCAGCAAGATCGAAGAGCTCACTCAAGAGAACAAGCGCCTGGAGTCCTACATCAACGAGATTATTCAGGAGTTCCAGGAGAAGATTCCCAGATTCCAGGAGGAAAGGGAGGCGTTTACACGAATTCAAGAGGCGTGTACCGATCTCGATAAACAGCTCTCTTTGGCTCGTGAGGAGCGCGATCTTGTTGAGCATCACAAATCCGAGCTTCAACGCGAGCTAAACTTTACGAAAGGAAGACTCGAGAAATTCCAAATCGCCCATGATGAACAGACGAAGCGGGTAATTCTTGCAGATTGCCCATGATACACTAACCCCTCCTTTATCAGGTGAAATTCCTTACCTATCT